>CAJVPY010004272.1:0-12838 GCA_910591965.1 Dentiscutata erythropus | reverse complement strand
CTAAAATTAATATTCAAAATTTTATTAAAAAATTTAAATGTTAAAAAAATTAGTAAAAATCTTCGCAGGCAAATTTGCCTGCATTACAATTTAAGGGATAGTATAAAATAAAGTTGTGATATGATTGTTTAAAAAAATAAAAAATAAAAAAAATACTAGTCTATTCTATATTTATGTCATTATGACATATATATACTGTATTATATATTATATATTATATAATAACTTTATATGATATTAATTCTAAAATATAATAAAACATTAAAGTTGGCAGATAGGTTTTTTCTGATTTTAGAATCTTCAAACAAATCATATTGGCTAATTTGTGAAATTGTCTAAAATAGATGTAATTTTGACTTTAAATAACTTTTTATCTATCGTTCTGTGTTTGATGATTTTACTACCAAAATGTTATCATGGTGAGATGATCCCCAAATTATCAAAATTTAGGATAGCTAAAATAAAGCTATGTATCTGAAAATAAAGAATTTTACCAGCACAGCAAACATGTAACTTATCTCTTTATTGGCTTAATATTTACTTTAAATTTTTTACTTAACTACATATATATATTACAGTATTATTAAAAAATTAAACCAATTAAAGATTGGAATCGGTTTAGGGGCTGACAAATATTAGCTCATTATACCCCCTGGGATTTTTACTTAGTCCCACCCAGAGTCAGTCATTTGACACAGTAAAACTTACAAATTAGGTTTTTGACAGTTGACAATGTAAACTGTCAAAAACCTAATTATGCATTTTTTGTAAGTTTTACTGTGTCAAATGACTGACTCTGGGTGGGACTAAGTAAAAATCCCAGGGGGGTATAATGAGCTAATATTTGCCAACCCCTTAATCGACTAAAAAATTTTTATAGTAAGCTACTATGTTTAGCTACTATGTTTAACCGACTAATTAGTCGACTAAACATAGTAGTCGACTAAACCGATTCCAATCCCTACTTACAATTAAATTATACAAATATAATTTTGATATCATATTTTATTTCGAAATCAATGAGCAATGCGAACAAGTAACTAGTTCTTGCTTTGATGTGAATTCAAACCCTAAATCGGGTTAAGTAAATAATCACTGTCAATCAGCAATTCACAATTATGTAAAACGGTCTCGATTAAGGGTTTGAAATGAAATAAAATATCCGAGAAATCATTTAATATCGATATTGCGAAAATAGGCAGACCATGGGAAAGTGACGAATCAGAGATCAATGGAAATGTATGACTCTTCGGTTATCGTTGACATTATTCCAAAAATAATAACCCATGATTAAGATTCGGGTATTACATACCTTACTTGCCAACTGTTTCTTGAATAAGATCCGGGAATATAACTACGCATATTATTTACTAATTTTAATATAATATATTCTCTAAATACAATACTTGGTTCTTCATAAAGTAACCACCTAAATTTGATTTTAAATCAACTTTATAATTTAATATATGCGAGAACTTATCTATTAATTTCTTGTGTCAATATTAGTGAAAATAAAATAAAATATAAATAAAATTATAGTTAAATGATTTATCGTGTTACCTTTGTTAAGTTTAAAATTAAACACTATCAGTTTTTTGATAATACACTCTTTTTAACACCGATTTCTTCTTATTAGTACAACCATAATTATTCCATCATCACCCATGACTGAAATATAACATAACTTGCTTTACTGTTGCCAATTTAATCACGAATATAAACTAAGTTATAGATCTGCAGCTTGTAAGTAAAGTGTGTTCCAAAGTGCATTTACATCAATCGTTAGTGCTTTCGCATTGGTAAAAATATAGGTCAATTTAGGATAAATTTTAGAACATCCAAAAACGAATCTCTTTATTTAAAAAACCAACTTTAATTAAAACTAACAAAAAACAATATTTTTTTAAAGTATTTTACTATATATATACAGTATAATACTAATTAATTCTAAATCTGATCTAACTTTAGTTACCATTACTGCCCACTATTTTCTATCTTTTTTAAACTAAAGTTCTGTTAAAATCTCTTTAAAATAAATAACTCTTAAATATTAAATAATTATATATAATTATATATAATTATATATAAATTACTAATTATGATTAGTAATACATACTAGAAATATTTTGTTAGTATGTAATAGATAGTCAAACTCTGTTATCGTAACATTTAGATTAAGTGATTTTCCAAATATATACATACTTATTCACATGTTTATAGTAATTATAATATCTTTAAATACTCATCCTTCTTTTTAAGAAAGGTTAGCAATATATGTTAATATAACTGAGGACATTAATGATCCACCGAACAATGAAAAAGGTAACAATAGTATAAGTAATAACTATAGTGTGGATAATATAAGGTATCGTGAAAGATGAATTTCACTTTATATTATTCGAACAAGACTAAGAATTTCATAAGCTTACCGTCATCAAGATTATTTATGATAAATATCTAAGCTTACAAAAAAATTTATACAACTTAGTAAAATCTGTAGCCAATTGAAACCGATAAGTATAATGCTAATGAAACCAGATTTGAAAAGATTTGATTCTCTAAATAATATTCGAAATATAGTGCTTTTCAGATAATTTGTATTCTCAAATGTCTTCGTTACGCGATATGTAGATGGTTGGAATAACACATTTACCTTAGATATGTTTCCCGGTATTGGCCGTGGTAAATGATTTCTGAATAGAACTATCGTTCATTTATGTAAAGTTAGCAATCAGAAAAATAGTAGTAAAGATTTAGATAGTGAAAATATTTAGTATTTATTATGTTGACGTTTATCGAATCATATATTAAATTGTTCAGTAAATGCCGACAACTATATTCATCATAATCATGTACTATATGAATGAATACAATATCTATTACGGATTCGTATTGCCATAAACAATTAAATTTATAGTTGTTCAGAGGTTTCGGCTTCTGGAGGGAAATAATCTGATGTACGATAAATATTCAATGATCGCATTGGAGGGAGTTTTAAATCAGAAGGTTCTATTGACTTGGCTGTGTTCTTTTCAAAAAAGTAATAATAATAATAATAATTAATTTTGTATTCGACAAATAATTAATATCATTATGACAGAGTAAATACAAACTATTTTTAAAGTATCTAAGACAAGATTAATAGGATTAGTAACGAATGCTTCGGCTTCTTCTACACGGTTTGTTACATCGTTAACTGTTTGTTTTACTATGTTGACAAAGCACTATTTTGACAGTAGGATGGAAAGAAACATTAAATGTAAAGAATAGAGGTCATAGAGTTTGAACACAAATTCATACTTCTAAAGCATCTATCTTATTATATAAAGCGTCCAAATGATGAGCGGCCTCATAAAGTTCCTTCGAGGCTAATTCCGAACGGGAGGGTATATCTGTTTTAACCTTTATTTTTTATTTTATTTTTTGCTCAATGATGTTACAAATAATATAATAAGTTTAATAAATGATCAAATAGGAGCGAAGAATAAATACATGTTCTAAGGACTGTTTTATTCCTTCCATTTTGTTCGTTACATTTTCGACATTGTTCTGGACCTCTTTCATCTATATTTAAATATAATTCATAAATTTTATTGTGTGATGATTAGCTCAATAGATTTACGTACTGCCTCTGTGCTAGTCTCTGAAAAATCCAAATGCTTGGCGAGTTCTTGTGATATATCATTTATGCTGTATTCTCCCATTTTCCACAGTATTTTTTAAGCAGAGACAAAGTTATTCGCATATCCGTTACACGAGCGTAATTAAAATCTATTTATTGGCTGGTGATCAGTCATTTATTTTGGTTGGCTGATAAGATATAGCGATAGAGAATCTCGCCTAACGCTAACAGTTAATCATTACATAGTCGATAGTGACGAGTACTAATTAGTATAATAATTATAATATACCGATAAAAATTTAATTCCCTTGTATTCTTTTTTTAGAATTATATAGTTTTGATTGATTCTTTACTTTGACATATATAAAAAATCAAAAAAAGAGCTTATCCTTTAAAGAATATATTAAAAGAGATCCAATAAATGTAATTTATTCTTGTATATTTAGTGGCGCAAGAGAGGTTTCAATTTGAAATCTTATGTTTTTCCTATTTACAATCGCCAATTAATAAACCTTTTATTAGTGATAATAACTAAGTTATCTGCACTATATTTTATAATTGGACAAAGATGAATCTCAATAAGATATCCATAAAGCGAAAGATTAAGGTAAGGACAATATAAAATATCCACTTTAATAAGGATATGAAGTAGAAGACGAATTATAGATATCCAATAATCAGAATCGGATAATCATTTCAACGAATTTATTAAATATATACCTCAAAATCTGAAAAATTTGACTTCTAATGATATTGACTTTTGATTGCGAACCAAATCCTCGAGTTACGATGCATCATTACACATAAATTTCTGTCTAAGGGTGAGTCAAAATGTAATTAGTGCTATAAGTGTACCGTCTAAGCACGAAATAGCGCCCACTACTGTTGTTTAATTGAGCATGTTCGTTATTTCGCAATAAAGGTCAATTCTCGGACTTAATATATATCGACATATATTTCTTAAACATATATTTACACTTGTATTATGTAATTTTAATCTACCAAAGCAATAGAAAAATTTTCTACTTGTTTGCCAACCAAGTTCATATGTATTAAGAAGACAGACAGTACGGATTTATAATTGCATCAATATCTCAGTTATACTTACATATTAGGCGTTATCTTGAAACGGTGTATGCCATTATTAAAGGACCCGCCCAAATTTCAAAATAACGCCCATGTGCATTATTTCGCGCCTATACGATAGACCCGAGAACTAAAAAATTAATATATAATTTGTTAGGATTGGAGGACCAAATACTTGATGCATTGGTACCATTTTTCAGTTCTTCTCGTTGAGATGGTATAAAATACTGTACCCTGATCTCTCTTAACGATCAGATTTAATAGTTTTAGAGTCATAGGTTCATCTCAATGAGATGGATCATATGGCATAAAAATTATCTAATTGTGTGATCAATAGCACATTGCCAGATAATTTTAGTTTACCATAATACTAACTTTTGCTATAATATACATTTTTTTAATAATTTCAAACGAGGGTACCTCATATACCTCATATTAAAATATCTCATGTCATAATCGAGACAAATTGAATGGTATCACTTATTTCTTAACAAACAAATAATAATTATTAGCTATAATGCTTAATTTCATCATAATATATAATCTTCCTTATATAAAGATACCAAGAAGCGCACGATATTTATAATATAGAAGAAATATAAGTGCCAAGTTTTATAAAATAGGCAACATTTGAACCCTTATAACATCCAAAATAAAAATAGAAGAAATTCTCTCAAAAATGTAGTTTTTAATCATAAACTATTAATTTGAGAGAATTTAAAAAAATTTTGTTACAACGTCTTTTATAAAGCAAATTTAATTGGAATTATGCTGTTCCGTACTGCATAGTAGTAATACGAAACATCTCACTGATTTCCAATTTGCTTTAAATTAATAATAGCAAAAGAAAATATCTATTTCGATAAATAAGTGTAGTGATTTCTGGATTTTATAAAATTACATATAGTTAGACCGAACCAGTCTGTACATGTATTTTATTATTTTATATTACAAAATAAGAAAAAAAGAGTATCAATGGTGTGATCCTGTAAGAATTGAGTAATTTTTATTCTTCAAAAAAATAATCCTCAATTCTAGCCACTGGATCAGATATTCGATACACAATATTATCCCTACTTCACCATAATACCTCTTCTTTTCTTTATGTAAAATTTAAAACACATATATTACTGGAAAATAAAAAACCAATATAAGCCCAAATACATATTCATTGGTTTATTTTCTTTGTAACCATTCCATAAGGTTAATAAGTTATTATTTGGGCAAATGGACAAGTATTTTCAGAATATTTTAAATGCATTAGCAGTGGTTGCAGGTGAAAATATATTGATAGGTGGTGCTGACAACTTGGAAACGCTTCCGCTACTACTTTTTGAAGTTGTTTGGTTCATTGCTGCATTACTAACGTTGCTGGTGCTATCATGACTTTCAAAAGAAAGTTGATTTGGCTTTTGTTCTTGTTCATCCAACATCACTTTCACATCAGCTTCAGTCTTGCCTTGAAGATTCATCAAAAGATTTTTTACAGCTTCTGATTGTTCTATCCTTTCATTCATAATCCTTATATGTTGTCTGTGAAGATCTTCTTGAAGGTCAAACTTCTTTTTTAAGGATTCGTTTTCCTCACTCAACGTTCTTATCTGCTCATCCATCGATTCTGTTCGTTTAATGGTTTTACCGGCTAATGTAGCTCGACCGTGAATCCTATATGCTGTACATTCGTCTTGTAATAAATTTATTTTATTTTTTAATGTTTTTATGTTATTTTTGTTTGTTTCCATCTCTTTCTTCATATTTTGATTTTCTTGAATTTTTTCTTCAATCACTGTTTCTTTTTTAGAAAATTCGAGTTTTAAATCCGCCAATTCTTTTCTAGCATTTGCTAGTTCGCGTGATATTTCACTATTTTGCTGTTCTTGATGTTTTCGCCGTTGTCCTTGTAGTTCTCCTAATTGCCTTCTGGTGCTGGCAAGTTCTGCGCTGAGTTCATTGATTAAATCCCTAGATCTGTTATTTTCCTGCTGAAGACTGTTTATAACTTCTTCACGTTGTGTGGATTTACTACATAGATCAATGAATTTGTGTTTCCAATCTTCTGTGGTTTCATTCTAATTAAAAGCAGGAGTTTATTTATTATATTATCATGATTTTTTTTTTAATAATCTAAATTTTTAAAGTTTATTATGTAAAGATAGAATACTTGTTCTTTCTGATCTCTCACCGAAATATTTGATTTCTCTACCAGATCATATACCGATTTTCCTGTCGCTTTCTCACTTAATCGTTTAGGTGGTTCACGCGGTGATATAAATAAACGTCTAGGCTGTCGAAAAGTAGGTGATTTTTGCGATATTGCGTTTAAAAGTTTGGGTGATCCGAGAGTTGGAGTATTTACACGCCTGGAGGATTCGGGCATTGCTGAATTTAAATGATTCGGTGATTTAAATGTTGACGGTGAATTTTCTAATTTATTAATTTCAGTTTCCGAAGCTTCAACTTTAATTTTTGGATCTACTGCATCTTTATCAGAATCGGGTAAAGTTTTTATTTTCTTAGATTTTAGAGGATCCTCCCCATTAGAAACTGCTTCTTTTCCCTGAATTAAAATGGTTATTTTAAAGTGGTTAAAATGATAACATGTAAGTAAATATATGATTGACATATCAACTATATAATAGTAAATATAGCATACCTTCTTTCTTTTACTTGTCCCTAAATCAATACACCCCACTTTTTCAGAAATCCCTGTCTGTGCAGACAACCCACCAATAAAATCTGTACTCCTATCCCAATTTTTCTCTAATGACGCATCCATTCCAAAATTTAAAATTCTTAGCTTTCCTTCATCCATCCAATTAACAATCTTTTCACATACACCTTTGATATCAAATTGCGCCACTTCACATCCTGGTACAATATACTGATTCCTTTTCCATGTTCCATAAGTTATGGTCTTTTTTAATTCTGGGAGCGTTAAATTGGATAGAGCCTTTTTTTCTATTAGCATTTGGTAACACATAGCATGTTCTATAGTGTTTTTGGTAACAAGTCTGATAACCGGAATGTTCATATTGGATACAGATTGGGCAAATTTCGTTTGCGTATTGAAAGTTGTGTCATATGCAATCATAAGGTCAAGCGGAGGCTTTAAAAGAAAGAATATAGTAAATTGATTAATGTTAGAAAGTTATATTCAAGTATTCATATAAATATTTATAATTATTTGTATATAATATATGTATGACTAAAGGTATCTATAATATAAACGATCCAAAAGTAAAAACCGATCAATGCGATTGATAGCTTCAAACATAATTAATTTTTTTTTTCTTCTTCTTTCTCTTTTATTGGTTATCTTTTACCAACTTACTTGTGATGATATTATATAAAAATATTTAATATTATTGTAGTAATGAAAACGGGTACTTACTAAATCAAGATCAATGTTTTGCAAGGCTGTTGAAAATATAAAACACATCAATCCATTATGAGAAAGTTCTGTAGCTGGTTGTTTACTAATATCGTGCATAATTGAAGGATCATTAACAAATTTGTATTGATGACCATTGGATTCCAAAAAGTCTATGAAAATATCCTATAAAATATATTATATAAATTATATTTATTTAAGGTTTTATAAATTTAACAGTAAATTAATATATAATTAATATAACAAATTTACCGTCATTAGTCCTGGAGGAATTGAAATGCCGATGGCAAGATTCTTATCCTTTAAAAGCTTTAACAATTGCCGCAACATTACAAGTTTTCCAGTATGATTTACATCTTTTATCCATTCATTAGATTCATTTGAAAAAAGCAATGACAGATGATTAACAACCATAAGTAATTGTTCTTTTGCTAATAAAATTGGAGAATTACGAGGTAATGGCATCGAGGCTTGAGTAAAAGATTGAGTTAATTGAGAAGCGGATATAATTTTACGATATACTTTCTGTTGCATCGCTGATAATGGCACAGGAATCATGACATCCAGCTGGCTATGTGATAAACGATGTATTGTTGGTATCTGACATGCCAAAGGGTTGCCACCGTTTGAACCATTTGTCATTAGTTTTATTTTAGAATGTATTGAAGAAGGTGGTGTCACTTTATTTTCACTGCTTGATGAATCAATCATAATGGGGGTTTCAGACCTACTCCCATAATTGACTTGAGAAAGGTTGGAATAATTTTCATTACTGGAACCCCCAGTTATTTTTGACACCTTCCTTCCTTCTTTTTTAGGTGATAGTATTTTTCCAGGTGATGGTAAAGTTGGTGACCTCATCTTTCTTTTAGCGGCTCGTTTTTGCTGCTCCCACGATTCTTTAAGTGGCTGAGTACAATAGCTTGCCGGTTCCTAAAATTATAATATGAATTAATATGAATACAAAATATAAATACAAATGTAAATTAATAAATTAAAAGTGTTTAGCAACTTACCCATGTTGGAGTCCAAGGTTTTCCACTTTCATCAATTCCTTTCCATTTAATAGAATAATACAGTTCATCTCCCATCAATTTCTCATCTAAGATTCTTTCAGCTTCATAATAAACTTTTCCATTGGGCATTATTATGTCGTTACGCACTAAATTGTACTTTTTTGTTTTTTTTTTTCTTTTTTTTTGGTTGTTTTCTTTTTTGTTTTTTTTTTTGTTTTTTTTTTTTGTTTTTTTTTTAAAGAAACAAGTTCAATATTTTATAACATGTATAATAAAAACAAAAAAGAAAGACCTTTTTTCTTCTATATGTTTTGTTTATAAGCCTTTTTCTTTTTTTTTGATAATGCTATATAAATCTACGGATACATACCGACTACTTTCTATAGACTTTATGACTTGTATTTTGGCTAGATACAAACAATATTTTAGATATATTTCTTAACAAATCAAGCCTCTTGACGTTTGAACTCCTCAGCAGTTACTTGAAGTCTCCGGTCTTTATTTTTAAAAAGAACAACTCACCGCAAAAAAGTTCTCTCTTTGTTACACAACCCCTGCCTTGTCAAGAAGTTTTTTTTTGTCCTCTTTATCGAACTATATATATATAAAGCGTTGCCCAAAAGTAAATAAGAAACCACTAAAACTTTCGAATATAAGAAAGAGCACTCAAATATAATCTTTTATGCAAAAAACAATATTCGACCTTTCTATTATTATTATTTTATTTATGTGCTATCGTTTGTAAACTCTTTGGTATGGCGAGGAAAAAAAAAAAATAGGCCATGAGACCGGATTGGAATTATTGGTACATTTATAATTTCGGTCATAAAATTGAACTACAGCCATTATTGTTGTACGACAGTACAATTTAGAATTGGATCTGCATAAATTTTTTGATATAAACATTCGCAAAACAAACCTTTCTGAATATAAAATATTTATACGAGAAGTCCAATAAAATTTAGACGATCTTACAAACCGTTTAATAAGTCCAAAAGTGCATAGTCACGAACATTTGATATAAATATCATTCAACTTTACAGGGAAAAATTGAAAAGAAAATAGAAAAGTTGCAAAGTTGTTGACACCGAATTATAATTATTAGGCCAAACATAACGAAGCTAGATGTTTCTTATCGAAAAATGCAAAACTTGGTCTCTTTTCAATTGACCTTTAAGCGAAATTGGCGGAGGGTGTCAAAACTGACGAAAATGTTGTTAGCCAAGATATACGCCCACCTATTGTTTTGACTGACACACTTGGATATAAAATTACTAATGAAAAGCAGGCATGTGATTACTATCCAATCATAATGAAGTATTCTAGTTCATTATCAAAATCACAATAACAAATCGAAGCATTAATTAACAAGAAACTCCTAGCAACTTTTAAAGTTCCGATTAAATTAATCAATAAATGCAGTAGATAAAGAAATTTATCTATACTAAAATTTTTGCAAGAAATTTATTTATTTATTTTTTTGTTATAATATGAAATTATTTTCTTAAGCTATATTTCTAGATAGGATCTTTGTTTGGAGGTTTATGTTAATTGGTATATTGGGCACGTGAACGTAAAATGTTGTTGGCGTTTCTGGGGTTAGTATTAATATAACTAGAAATAGGTACTACTAGATGTCTAGAGCTAAAAATATAATTAGCTAAAAATGAATCTGTTATCTAAGTTAGACTTAATACGTATAGATGTGTATCAATTGGCGAATTTTAATCTATTATCGTTATTGATAGATAAGTTCTACGAATATGCAAGAATATGCAAGTAGATCAGGGGTACTTATTTATGCTTCAAACAATAAAAATTCTTGCTAGTATATTTTTTGTAGTTTTAAATCTTTTTAAGTGTATTTTTCTCGGATTTATAGTAAAAAAAAAGCAAAATATACATTTAAAAAAAACATGTATTTTATAGAAAGCAAAAATATACGTACGTATACTGTATATAGTGCTTTTATAAGTTGGGACTAAACTATGCTATATTTTAAAGAAAATTTATATATATTATACTGTATTTATAAAATAAATGATTATATATTGTAAAACTAAAAAATCAACTTCTAATATTAAAATAAAAATTATATAGTATTTTCTAATATCAAATTACAGTTTTGATATTTATATAGCTACAATTTTTTATAATCACCAAAATTTGTTTCCCAATCTGGTGATTATATTGAGGTCTGACTGCATTTATAAAGCAAAATATATAATTTTAAAAAAATTTTTTTAATTAAAAACTTTTATTAATTTTAAATTGAGAATTACTATTTGTACACTAGTGTGAACACACGGGGTATTGTTATTATTCAAAATTTTACTTATGAAACTACTTTGGGGGTTCTAACAAAAAATAATCTACGCAAAATTTTAATATAAAATATTCTCTAACCCTGACCTCTAACCCTAACCCTAACCCTAATATTAAGTGGGTTTTTTTTTATAATTTATATGTTGCCCGTATTTGCAAATCAATTAATCAATATCCGTGTGTACACACTAGTGTAGGCTTAGAAATTTTCTTTTAAATTTATGGTTTTAAATAATATAAAAAATAAAAATTTTTTATATTTATAATTTTATATTTATAAAAATTAAACCTTGTATTAAAAATAAATTTTTTATACAGTATATACATACTGATCGTCACCACCCTAATTATTTTTAGGGTTAGGGTTAGAAATTAGAGAATTATTATTTTTTTATATAATATAAATATAGAGCTACTTACTATAAGGGCCAGATCTCAGTTCTCGTGAGGTTTTTGGGGGTCCTGAACATTTTTACTTAGAGGACCCGATCCCGTTTACTTAGTACGTTTTTGAGATATAGGCACCCTGGTGACTATCACCACTGGTTATAGTTAGATTTATTTATTTTAAAATATATATTTTTTAATAAAGTAAGAAATTAATAATTTTTTTAAAAATTGTTTTGCTTATTTAAAAGAATATTACTAACAATAATCAGTAGTAATTATTACTAGAATGTTATTTTTTAAAAAAATTTACTAAATAATAAGGTAATAAATCCCTATATCTAACGTTAATCTTAGTTTAAAGCTACAGTATATTCTAATTTAAAAATAAGAATAATAATACTAGTTATTTTAAATATTTTTATTAAAGTTTATAAAATCAAAAATTTTATTTAATTAATAAAATATAATTAAACCTATAAAAATACAGTATATGCAGTATTTAAATATATTATTAAATTTTTTAAATACAATACTAAATAGCAAAACAATTCAATATTTTTTAAAAATATATACCAAATTTGAATATAATTAATTTTGATTGGCTAATGAATTTTATAGATACAGTTCACCTTGTCAAAACCGATCCTGTTAAAACCGTTAACCTGTCATATCCGGTAAAAAATCGATCCACCAAGCTTGTTCCATAATTAACTGTCATTTCTGATTTCCGATAGTCCTAATACTCTGATTCCTGATTTTTTTAAATAAGACATATGCCTATTCCGGATTCATTTGAACCCACTTTGAGTTAAAATGAGCGTATTCCGAATTTATTTGAACGCACTTTGGGTTCAAATGAGCGCATTTCGGATTTATTTGAACCCGCTTCGGGTTCAAGTGAGCCCGTTCCGGATTTATTTAAACCCACTTCAGATTATATTTGAGTGCTCTTTCTTATATTCGAAAGTTTTAGTGGTTTCTTATTTACTTTTGGGCAACGCTTTATAT
>CAJVPY010004271.1:0-12842 GCA_910591965.1 Dentiscutata erythropus | reverse complement strand
TGTTTACAATATAAAAATTATTTTTTATACGTAAGTTTATACGTATATTTAAAATGATCTAGATAATTAATTTAAGGTTAATGAACATTAAACAAATGAAAAATGAATCAATAACTAGCTACACTAATCGATTCGAAGCTTACGCAACACGTATACATATATATAATATAATGTATATATAGATATAAATTTTTTAAGAGGTATTTTTTTAAGAGGTTTTTTTTTTTTGCTATCTGGTATCGTCTGATGGAGACCTTAATTACCCAATAGAGCCGAAAGGAAACCCCAAAAAATTAGATTTCATGTTATGTAAAATGGTAAATTAACTTTGCACAGCCTTAGACGTGACCAACCCGCCGACTGGAATTTTGGAACAGTTTTGATATAAAAAATCAATTTTATTTGGCTTAAACAAAAAAACAAGACGTAAGCTTCACGAATTAAGCAGTGTAATATATTTTATTAACTGTTATATACTATAGAGTACAATATATATATATATATATATAGCAGGCACGAGACATTGGGTGTATGTAGTCCCATATAAAAATCGAATATATAAATTTTTGTGTAACGGACACGATGATCTGTAGTTTAACGAAAATTATTAATATTACTAAAAAAGCTCTATTAATTTAAAATACAGAATCTGTTGAGTAATCGGGCAAATTGTTTAAGCTAGTAATATGTAACTTATAGAGATACAATTTGAAATTTGATAATTTTTTATAATCGTTTCATATAAGATTTTTAAACCTCAAATTGTATCTCCTCTGTAAGTTACGTAAGTTACATATTAATTAGATTGAAAATTGTTCAGATTTTAAACTAAAAGAGAGTTTTTCTCAAAAAAATTTTTTATTAAATTTTTATTTGATTTATTGAAATAATTTATTTGTCACCGGTGGTGACAGCACCCGGATTTTATTTATAGTTATATTTTAAGGTCATATTATGCATTGAATATTTTTTGTTAAGAGATTGAAACCTCAAACGAGAGATTAAAACCCCAGTATCAATAGAAAAATATAAATAGTATGATTTTAGTTAGAAAAGGAGAAAATTATCACTCGCAGAAGTGTAGATTTTTGTAACTGCCGGCGACAAATAGATATGATAAATGCATTTTACTACGGATAATCGAACACCCTGATTTTTTCTCTTTAAGTACACATCATTTGATCAAAATAATACACGTCACTCTGGTTATACCGGCATCTGGATATAACGACATCATAGTAAAATCTTTCTATACCGACATTTTTTTTCAAAAATTTACAGTAATATAAAATGTTGTTGATATAACTCATTGTACCGACATTTTAAAAATGTCGGTATAATCAGAGTGACATGCATACCACATGAATATAGACACACGTGCAGACAGAGAAATTTTCAAATTTACATTTTTGATGTGATAATATAATATAACTAATGATTTTAATCAAAAACGTAACTATTTGATGCATCAAAAGGACAATTATTATGTGTTATAACTAGGAAACGGAAACCGTTAGAAGTCCGGAGCGAATCACATGGGATTTGTTGTATTACACAAATATGTAAATAGAAAATTCAAAGGTACGCTTTTGTCAAGAACGATACTTTTGAAGTATCAAAAACGTAACTTTTGCATCACTTTGCATAGAAATTGAATTAGATTTTCACATCACTTTCCACATGATATATAGGGGCATGCACCCTACCTTTTAGGGTTTGTATTACTGGCATAAATAAGTAAAAAATATTTTTATGTAACACAATATGATTTTTATAAATAAAAAAAAAAAAAAATTAGAATGATTATCATGATTTCTTAACAGTTAAGGCGTCCTACTAGTTATTAGGAGGTCCAGGGTTCGTAGTTGAGCTGTACGATATGCCAGGGTTTTTATCACGGACATGTCAGTATTCTCTACAGAATATGTGCAGTAAAAGGAGTGTCCCTGGAAATTCTAATAGCGATAAGAGCGCTAAACTAGACTTCTTTTTTTTCTTTTTTTTTTTAAAAAAAAAACGCGAATTGGCGTACTCTATTCATATTTTAATTTTGGGCATAATTTGGGCCAACTTAAAATTTACTATTAACTCAACTCATACCTACCTCTATTAGTATTATCCGGGGGTTCTCCTGCGCAGGAAATTTATGATTTTATTTAGGCCAATTCTGTTTTGACCCGGGTCAAAGTGACCCATCGCATGACCATATACCTAAGAATTTTCAAAACTTTGAGCGAAAATATCTCGATAGCCATCTAATTAAATTTGATAAGAATTTTTTTATTTAAATTCTATTTATTCAAAGAATTCGAATAAAAAATTTTCATCGAATTTAGCCAAGTGGTTGTCGAGATATCTTTGCTTAAATTAGAGAAATTTTGGCATAGCTTCTATTTTGATAAACATTTTGATTTTTCTATAACTTTGAGCGAAGATATCTCGACAACTGCCGGACTTAATTCAATGAAAATTTTTTAATTGAATTCTATAAATACATAAAATTCAAATAAAAACTGGTTTATCGAATTTGGTTTGATGGTTGTCAAGTTATCTTCGATCAAAGCTTTAAAAAGAATTTAGTGCAGCTTCTATTATGATAGGCGTTTTGATTTTTTTCTAACTTTGAGCGAAGAACTTTTGACTAAATTCGATGAAATATTTTTATTCAAATTCTATGAATCAACATAATTCAAAAAAAAAAAGTTTTATCGAATTTGGTTTGATGGTTGTCGAGATATCTTCAATAAAAGTTAAAGAAAAATTTGTTGCAACTTCTATTTTATAGGCGTTTTGATTCTTCTTTAACTTTGAGCGAAAATTTCTCAATAACTAACTGACTAAATTTGGCGAAAATTTTTTTTATTCGAATTACATGAATCCATAGAATTCAAATAAAAAAAGATCTATTGTATTTTGTTTGATGGTTGTTGAGATATCTTCGCTCAAAGTTTCGAAAATTCTTGGGCATATGGGTCACTTTAACCGGGTCAAAATAGAATTGGCCTTTTTTTTATTTTTATACGCATATACATATTTAAAATAATTCATTTCTATATATACTATATATAATACTTATATTAAATTTGCCCTATGTAATACTATCACTTAGACGGATTACGAATTAAAAATTCTAACTATATATACTGATATTATTGAAATCTATATTTTAAATTTTATTAAGAAATTAATCGATAAGGCTATGTAAATTTGAAATTGCTATAAGTAGAAATTAGTTAAACCTAATAAACAAATATTTTTAATTTTCTTTCAGGTAAAGTCAGTATATTGAAATTTTTAACAGTTCGAATAGCTATAAAATTTTATACGAATAATGATTCTGAGAGATCACCAAAATCCCGCCCGTACTAACTTTTAACCTTAATTCCGGCCATTGTTGTACGTACTCATAAAGCATAAATTCTAATCGGTAATAATTGCATATGCGATTGTAAAATGATAAACTTATGGATATACAAATATAGACACACGGAACGAAGTAATATTTTTGATATTTATATCAAAAATGTATCAAAAATGGAATGTTTACTTATCAAAGCACATAGAAATCCGGTCAATTTAATTTCTGTACACAACTACAGAACTAGTTTATTTCATTATCGCTATTGCTAACGATATTTCATGACGATTATGGCAAATAAATTTTTTGAAAATCTTTCAAATAATTATATCGAACTTCTTGAAAGTGGAGAAGATTATAATGTGATTATCGAAGTAGGTAAATCACCAAACACCAAAGAATTTAAGGCACACACTGCTATTCTTAAATATAGATCTTTATACTTTCGTAATGAATTAACTAAACAAGAGTCAAATAATATTATGAGAATCAAATTAAAACCAAATATTTCCATTCAATATTTTGAAATTATTATCAGGTAAGCTATTATTTTATGGATATTATTATCGTATAAAAAAGGGATTTAATAAAGTAATTTGATCTAAAGGTATATCTATGGAGGTGTATTCTCTTTAGAAAACTTTGACGCATCATCTACATTTGATATTATGTTAGTGGCTTGTGAATTTCTTCTTGAAGAGTTAGCAAAGCATCTTGAGGCGCATTTGATTAAGGCAGAGGCCCATTGGTTACGTTCACATTTTGCATATGTTTATAAAACAAGCTTTGAAAATAATAAACTTCAAGAATTACAAAAATGGAATAACGATATTGTAGCAAAATATCCAAATGTTATTTTTGAATCAGAAGAGTTTACATCACTTCAAGAAAATGCACTTATTTCACTTATTAAACGTGATGATTTACAAATGAAAGAAATAGATATTTGGAACTATGTTATTAAATGGGGAATTGCAAAGAATCCAGAGTTACCTTCAAATCCTAACGACTGGACTCGTGAAAATTTTCAGACTTTGAAAGCCACATTACAAAATTGTCTACCTCATATTCGATACTTTCAAATTTCTGGAAAAGATGTTGTTAATATTATACGTCCATATAAAAAAATTCTTGAAAAAGAACTATGGAAAGATTTATCAAACAAATTAATGGCACCAGATCAACCAATTTCATCAACAATATTACCACCTCGTAATATTTTAGAACAAACATTACCAACAAGAACAACAGAACCATTTTCAACAGTTATTACTGAAGAACATAAAGCTGAAATTGCTACATGGATTGATAAGAAAACTAATAAGTATGATATAACAAGTATCCCATATGATTTTAAATTACTTCTTCGTGGAAGCAGAGATGGTTTCACCAAGGAATCTTTTTGGAATTTATGTGATAAGAAAGAAAATCTCGTCGTTGTTATGAAAGTTAAAGGCACTGATGAAATTCTTGGCGGTTATAATCCTCTGTGTTGGAACAAATCACTTGGTGGTAGTTATCATAGATGTGATGAAAGTTTTGTTTTTTCATTAAAAAATGGTACCATTCAATCCTCTATTTTAAGTCGTGTACAAAATCCAACAGGTGCTCTTTATTCTTGGTCTGGTAATGGTTTAAGTTTTGGTGGTGGTGATCTTCACATGTATGATAATTTTGATCAAGTTATTGTAAATGGTAGTTCTGGATGTTATTGTTCAAAAAATAGTTATCTGATTAGAGTTTCAGATAGCCCTTATCTTTCTATAAGCGAATATGAAATATTTCAAATTCATAATAATCACAAGTGATGATTCATAATTTCTATTTTGTCGGATCTGTGTATGAATATGGTCTGGTGGAGATATTAGAATGTTCAGTGCATATCTTTTTCGTAAGAAAAAATGACCTAAGACATTTTAAATCATAACGACAACTGATAACTACAACGATAATACGTATACATAAAGCATGTTTTTAGCTTGAACAAGTTTATGCACATAAGGACTCTGGATATTCTCGTCGCATTGGCGATGTTTTTTTTCATGCATGTAAAAATAATAAGTCTTGGTAAAGATTGAACATCTTAAATTTTTCTCAAGTCATAATAAAAAGGTCATATTAATGAATATCACATTTCTATTTGTAACTGAAAGAAAGCTCCGGAAACGTAGAATTAAATTTAAGCAGACGAAAATGGTTTATGTAGGTAAAAGTAAAAGTATATTTATATTAATGTACAATGAAACTATAAACACGCGAAACGCTAACGCTACGATTTACAAAATCAGACATACTAGTCAATAATTACACGATTCTCACCCATCATAAAAATAAAAAATAATTTAAAGATAAATAATATAATACAAATGTTAAAAAACAAATTCTCTAGAAACGACACTAATTTCAATTCCATTTTTCCAAAATAACATACATATCCTCCAGACTTGATCACAATCCACGACCCATAATTTATCCAATTTTATTAATTTTTGTATGATAATTTTTTGTTTAATATTATCCTTCAAATTTTCTTTTGTTTCTTTACAATTATCATTTTTATTGTTACCAGAATCTTCGTTTCTTTCAACTGAATTTTTCTTTGATAATCCAATTAAGTCATCTGCATTTATCCTCTTTGTATGATATAAAACTATTAAATCCTTTGAAATTTTATCTTTTATGACCATTGATGGTTCATTTGTTGACGAATGTTTCAAATTATATTTTAATAATTTAGCAATTGATTTTTGAAATTGAGAGAACGAAATATCTCGTGGAATTTGTATGGGAATTTTGGAATGTGAAATTGTGGTTTCGGCATGTAATAAATGAGGATGAATATGTACGTTGAAATCAGCGCATTGAATCAAACATGAAATTTTTTCATCAGGTGTTGGATTTGGATGTCTAAGATCACGAAGAGGGTATGAGATACTATGGTGACGAGAACGAATTATAAAAGATTTATCAATATTATCAAATGTTGTGTTCGCTAAATCCTGCTTGTATAGTGAATGAGTGGGGATTACCACCGTAGTCAAAATTGATGTAGGAGTTGCTTGATCACCGCCATAATTTGTTCTAAAGTCATGGTTTGAAGATTCTTCAGTTGAATGTGAAGTAATTATGCTACTTTCACTAACATTAGATGTACGTCTTTTTGATCTCATAACGAAGAATCCGTTTGTTGATGTTGGTGAATTAGAAATCTTTGACCAAAATTTTTTCCAAAATTTGGTTTTTTTTACAGGTTTGGATGTTGGCCAAAATTGAGGTCCGGTCAAATCATAAATTTCTTGAGATAAAGAACTTGGAGTGGGTGACACGAGATTGTCGGTATAACGAAAGTCAGTCAAGTTAATTGTAGAAATAGAGAAAGGTAAATTGGTAAGAGGTTTCTCAAAACCACCAGGAATAAATTTCTTGTCAAAAATAGAAAATTCTCGAGCTTTTTTGTAATCAGACATTTCACTATATCACAAATTTATTCGTAATGATCTTTTGTAAAGAAAAAAAAAAAAATGGTGAACGTTTCAAAGCACCAATGTCAGGTAGAGTTAAAATAAAATGAATAAAATGTTTTTTAAAAGATCAATCTTTTTTTGGCAAGATTTCGAAAGCTAAAAAAAAAAGAGAGCTCAATTCAAAGATTTGTAGTATTCAATTTTTTCATTTGTCAATGTCCTTTTGTCTAGTTGATCCATCATCGCTTTATTATGTTACAATAAAGAAATTATTCAAATGGTTTTCATGGGTTTTGTTAGACTTTTAGATAAGCTCATCGATCTATCAATGATCATTGTTTATATATCATTTCGAGAGTTGTATTTGTTATTTTCATCATGACCACTATGCATTAAATTCATTGTTAACAGCCGAGGAGAATAGTTACAATAGTTATGATTATTCTGATAGAAATTTTGATCCTTTAGTGTGATTAAATTTACACGTTACTTTAGAATCCATCGCGTGACTGGCTCTTTTGTCTGATATTCAAAAAAAGAAAGATTAAAATGATAACTTAAGTTGGAAGTTCTTGATCTATTTATTTTTTTAATGAGCTTCTCAAAAAAAAGAAAGATTAAAATGATAAGTGGAAGTTCTTGATCCATCATTTTTTTTGAGAACAATTCATAAATTTTTTTTTTTAAAAAAAAATCGCCTATTTTTTTTTAAGAAACGACACATGAATTTTGTCATCTCGTGTAATTTCACATCAAAAGCGTGATTTTCAAACAAAAAGTAATTTCCATCAATAATAATGCAGCTTACACATGCTAACTAAATTTCGAAGAAAGATACTGCATTATGTTTTCGATTGACTAAAAAATAGTTGACTAAATGTTAAATTTGCCCTTCAAAAAAAAAAAGACAGTGATCTGTGCGTAAAATACTTTTGGGATGCAATTAGCGATACGTAGGAATTTCTAGTTATTAATTATGAATTGTTACGTAATGATTAAAAAATTAAATTTTAATTAATGTTATAAGCAATTAATGTTATTAATAATTTATAAATAACAATATGCATATACCGTAGTTATTTTATAGAAAAAGATTCAATCGATACTTTTTTTAAAACTTGCAGATTTTTTTACTATAAAAAATCGTTGAACACATCAATTAAAAGCTGAAATGGAAGATTCTATCACTGAAATATTTTTACAGTAACTATTATTGATTAATTTTTTATCAATACAAAATCATTTTTATATTAGAGTACATAAAAAGTATTGATTAATTCGCTGATTACATATTCTACCTATCGATAGTTTCTATGCGTTTAATTATTAATTGTTAGAAAATTATTTTTTTTATTCTTTGTTAACAATTAAAAATTAAAAATCCCCATCGCTAGATGCAATATTAAAAATGATATATCAAATATTAATGTTAACGGTATTTAAATTTTCCAGACCTGTATAATAAAGAATAATCCAGGTAACTATGTAAGATTTATTAACCGATCATGACTATTGCTACCCGGATGATTCGGATTAATTACAGTATCTATTATTCTTGTTTTCTATTAGGTAGTTAGCTAAACCTGCGAATATAGGCTAATATCATCTTTGGTTTTTTAATATTTCACTTGCTTTCAGGGTTGGCATTGGACAATGTCAAAATAAAATTTAATTGAACTTTTAGTCATTGGATAATGTAAAAAAATTATTTCATTGTACGTTTGTAAAATCTTTTTTCGAAAAGCGTAGTTATGTGATTGGATGAATGCCGGCTAGCCAAAGGTTCGGAAATAATTTCAATTAAAGGATTTTAAGTCCACAGAATACATAGTGAGTAATTTGAACTGAAACGATGTTATGCTCCCGGGAAGATTAACTATCATCGTAACAGTAGAACGAGCATCAGCCGGTGGTTTCCCGCCTGCTCGAAGCAGGCCGGCTGTTAATAGGAAAATGGAGACCACTGTATGAGAAAATGATAGTTATAGTGTTGCAAGGGGAAGGAGAAGAATGCTGATAATGATTCATTTGTCGCTTCTTTATATATTGATTGTCGTTGGTTTTTTCTGTTAGCTATATTCGCACGAAATTACTGCACGTGGCATGAATAAAAATTTTCTATCTTAGCTTCGCCAACCTCCTATACTTTGTAGGTTTTCAACTTTTTTTTTTAATTTGTAAATTGTAATATACTATAAAAGAAACATTTAATTACTTTAAAGTGAATCTCTTTTAATGGTTAGGATAGGGATAATGATGGGCAATCAGTCATTTTTCTAAAAATCCCGTGCGTGATTCGCGGGAAATGGGTCAAAATTTACTTCGACCTCGGAACCCGGCCAGATTTATGGCGCTGCCCGAATTATATAATATATCCCGCACTAGATGGAGCCTTATTTATTACACGTTTAAACTTGGAAATAAAATTCATAACATACATATGTAAGTATATATATAGTATATTTTATTATAAATAAAATATATTTTGCTAATTTCTGTTGTAAACGTGTATTTTATCCTAACTTCTGAATTTTTTTAATTCTATTATACTGTAGGAAAATGTACTGTTGAAAAGACCAGGGTCCATATCATTTTCATTTGAAACCTTTTTTGGGGTTAATTTTTTTTATGTACTAATATAATCGTAGGAAAACTCTCTTTACAAATATGGCGAAACTTCTTTAGAAGACCTGATCGTAGTTAGAAAGCTAGCATGCAAGTGGTAGCGACAAAATACTTTGATCCTCTAAAAATAACCGACATTTTATAATTTGTTGAAATTATAATAAACATTACATTACGTTCGTCACTTGGATTTATAATTTCTTTTTCGATTATTATTTTGACGTTTGCCTTTTTATTGACTCATCGTTCTGTAACCTAACTGTTCTTCGGGTGTCATAGAAAGCAATCTCTTTCTTCTAGCATCATTTCTTGCAGCCTTTTGTTCAGGCGTGTACGTAAATTCTTTTTTTTTTTGGGGCCAATTCAAATTTTATTCCCCGACATTTTATAAAAATTTTCTATAAAAATTTTCAGAAAGCATCATTTTTTCATAGGTTAGTGGCTTTATTTTTTAACAAAATTTTTTTCGCTACATTGTTAATAATGTTTATAATCAATCATATGGTGTGGCTCGAATGCATTATATTCAAGCGTTTGCTAATGTATAAAAGTGATGTAGTGTCATAAAAAAGTTACGAATAACGAGAATATAGTAAAGGTGTAGTAAAGAGGAGTTTAAAAACTAGCTTTGACTATTTGTTGTAATAGTACAATTTATTTACAATAAGTCTTACTTCATTAATAAACCTTTCTATTTCTTTATCACATTTTAATCTCAAATTTTCTTCTATCCTATCTGTTTGACTCATTTTTTTAATAATTTGATGTAATGCTTTGCTAGTTATAGCCACTTGCATATCATTTTTTCCATCTTGATATACTTCTGAAATCGTTACTTTAATATTACCATTTGAAAATTTATCTTTGCATTTAACAAAAGTACGCCTGGTCTTGATACGTGTAATTGTGAATAGATAATTAGAATTAGGGGGATTTCTTAATGTAAGAATTTTTGTGTCAGGATCGTAGGTAGCATTTTTTATAGAATTATAAAGTTCGATGGGTAATATTGTTCTGGATGGTTCTTGTGAAAGAACTCTGAGGTGAAAATCCAATGCTGGTTTTGGACTAACAAAAGAGTAGTAAAGAAGTTTATTGTTTTCAGCTTTAAGTTTACGAGGTATTAATTTACCATCTGATGTAATATCTGTAGAAACAAGAAAACGCTTCCGAGCTTTGATATCAATTAAATGAATGGATGCTCTCTGAATAATTTCAGAACTTTTCTGATATTCCAATTCAACCAGACGATTTTCAATAATCTTTGCTACTTCGAAAGAAATATGATTCATAAAAGTAGTTTTAGCATCTTTTCTATAACCGATCTCATATTTAAGGAAATCATAGAGAGGAATCAATCTTGAAAGATCAAAACTTTCTCTAGTTGGTGGGTAAAAGAGTTGCTTGCCGATATTTACTCTAACCTTGAAGTCAAGAGATCGGTTATCTGGTTTGGTGGTTTGTTCTATTATTCGTTTGGCAATATGTTCCACTGATTTTCTATCTTTTTCAGGAGCAATGATATTTGTAGTCCGCCTAAAAAGTCAAAATTATTTAGTTTCTTTTTATTGGTAAATGCAAATATGTGATTGAAAGGGATTAATATGTACTTAATATTAAGGTTTTCAAATAATGAAAACAGATCTCTGAAGAATGAAAATAATTTATCTATTTCGTTCATCTCTTCCCCTTTATCTAAAACGAAATACACTTTGTTCATATTATTCCTATCAATAATGCCTTCATATTTTGAAAATAGTATAGTTTTGAGTCTGATCAATGGCGGTTGAAGTGCGATAATGGCTTCTCTTGGATGCTTATAAGGTGCGATACTATTCCAGACACAATCATTGATCAAGTTAAGGGCTATCTTTCTGGCCTCATTCGTGCCTTTCACTACTATAGAGTTATTATTCTTATTTAGTGTGCAATGGGCCTTGGAATTTCTTTCAATCTCATTGATTTTAGAGTGATGTTTGCCTAGAATATGTCCAATAGACCTACGTGGAACTTGAATTGTTTCTGTTTCCATGACACTACACTATAAAACAGTTAAATAAAGAAATTGTAATGTTTAGGCTAATAATAGATCTTTATTCAGGTTGTTGATATGACAATTCAAAAATCTTAAAGGATCGAGATTTTTATGACTTTTTCTTCATTACTGCATTATGGTCATTTATATACATGTTTACATGTTATTATATACAAAAAAAGAAATACAGGCTAAGTAGATTATATTTCCATACACAGCGATGTTAATAAGGAATTGTCATAAGGTTAATAACTGATATATTAACAAGAGTTTGTACACGCATACACAATTGTACCAAACCCAGTTTTAGGTTGCAGATATTTTACTGGTTCGCATCAAAAAAAGTCTATGTGTAACTTAGAGATTCCATTGGTATCAATTATGCATATAGTGATTTTCTAAAAATGCTGCGTCGCGCTGTGGTGTAACTAATTAGTTTACAATGACACATTTACACAATTGCTGAATTGTGCTAAACCAGAGTTTTTAGGTTGCAGATATTACGTATATGTGTAGCTTAGAGATTCCATTGGTATCAATTAGAATGTTCTGGAATGCGTTGTGATGTAACAAATTCGAAAAATAACCATATTTCTTTGTGCTAATATACCCATCATGTATATCATGAAGCCGGATGGATAACTCGTAGGTTGCGTATACGGACTCTGTTTACCGTATTATTACTCATGTAATAAATTCAATAAATGTAGTTATACTACTTTGGAAATTAGACATACTAGAAAAGGTTAAATAAACTCATCCTCTTGTCTCTTATATGGGTAATGGACTAGGAAAATCCCCTTTCGGTATTAGCTGTCGAAGGTGGGTTTTCATAGTCCATTACCCATATAGTAATTTACTGTACGTAATAATAATAAACAGTCTTAGAAAGTACTGCTACGTTATACGGTAAAATAGTTATCACATTTGATAGTTATGACAAATAAACTTTATTTGTATTGAGCAGTACTGCAATTCTGTACGTTGTAAAGGAGAAAATATGCTGCTAAGGTGGTTTGGGGTTGATTACGCCAAATCTACAAAATATACCAGATATAACACATGTGAAATAAGTGCACTTAGATAAAAGAAATAAGTGTTATAAGTATCATAAGTGGTATAAATTAGATATATTCCATATAGCATATACAGTATATAGTCAACCCGGATATGAAAAATGGTGATTATATAAAGGTATGACTAATATAGAGTGCACTCTATATAGTTATAGCTATATTAAAAATAAAATTTTGTAACTATATAGAGGTTTTATATAATAATCCCCTGTCGCACTAAGTGTCACTCATGACTACCTTTATCATTATTTTTTACACGTGATTAACCATATTTATAATAATCA
>CAJVPY010004270.1:0-12844 GCA_910591965.1 Dentiscutata erythropus | reverse complement strand
ATTAAAAAAAGTTTATTTGGGCAATAATATGGTTCCATCAGTGTATACGTCATACCTTACGGATAAACTAGTTATCTGGCATGATGTGACCTTTTGCTATCATCCTGCCGAATACCCATGTATCTGTCACATCATGCCAGATAACAAGAATGTATCTGAATTGATACATAATGGAAGAATAACCCTCAAAGTAGACGATTATATTCGTCTTAATCTTTCTATTAGTAATGACAAGAACACGTCTCGTAGCTTAGTACTAGTTGATTCTGAATATTCAACATATGATGGTCAATCTCCATATATTGATTCACTCAATCTTGATAATGTATATTACATGACTCATAGCTCTAATGTACTATTTTTTTTTATATACGTATTATTATGATGATTATTATTATTATTGAAAAAATAATAATTTTCTTTTTACGTAAAATGTTAGAACAGTATATATTACTTTAATAGAGTAAAAAGACAACTAATGGATACGACATTGTTAACACAAATTGGATTCTCGCCAAATTACAAAACATATTACTATATTAATACGGGTCTAAGTAAAGAAAAATGATTAATCACAAATGTTATGAAGCAATAATAATAATAAGATATTTATTTATTTATTTATTTATAGGATCTTTTGAAAGCACTTTTCTGACTACTTTTACTTTACTGTCTATTACTCCAAAAATGACGATTTTACAAGTAGAAACGGAGCAAAAGTAAGATTTTATTAAGTTTATTCATTTTATTTTTTATTCCTTTTATTCATTCGTTTTTTATTAATTTTTTAGAAGTCGTACTGTAAATATTTTTGTAAACATTACTTGAAATCTATTATTATTTTTTAAATGATATTAATAATCAGTTAAATAGATCCTAGATATTCTAGGAACTATCACTGCTCTTTACGGTTTGATGCTGAGTCTTTACGTTTTTTTATTTCGTAAATAGTTTTTTTACAAGTTTGATTATTTTATTTTTGATTTTATTATTTAATTAACATTTTTATTTATTTATTATCATTTGTTTTAGAAAAGGAATTAAGAAGTAATGAACCATACGGTCTTATTAAAAGATTTGCAATTTTTGGTGGTTCTCCTGAAAAGTCTTTAACCGAAAGGCTCAAATATCCTCTAGAGAAATCTCTGATCGAAAGGATGGAATATCTAGAATCTCAGATTATGGATATTAAAATTAAAGATATTAAACTTAAAGAGTTGAAACCATATTATTATTTTTAAATATATATATATATTAGTGGCCGCCATTTATTTTACTTTATTGTCTTTTAATATATATAGTAGCTTTATACTTTTGATTTATCCTCCTCTTTAATGTAATTCTTCATTCTTCAATTTCTTTTTCTTCAATTTTCTTTTATTCTTCTATTCTTTTTTATTTTATTTTATTTTTTTTTGCTTTGTTCTTTCTTTTTAGTACTTTTTTCATTAATTTGGGACACGTGAATTTTTTGAAGGAAATTTTTTGAAAGAAATCCAAATTTAATCAAAATTTTCAAAAATCACATGATAATAATATTATTGGACGAAACCAATGTTTAAAAAAAATTTTTTACGTTGACTTCGAAATTTATCAAAATTTTGCTTTAAATCGTTACGTGACCCTGCCCTTAATGTGTGGCTTTTTTGCTTTTCACATGGTTTTCTTATTAATGTGCTTTGAGTGTATTTATTATCATGCAGCGCAGATCGCAGTACCCGCGGGATTCCTAATTTCTCCTGGTTGATTGTGTGTAAACGCTGTCTCTAATTGAACAAAAAAGGCTACGCCACTTTTTGTCTATGAATAAAATCACATGATTATGTGTATCATAAATTTGCAAAACAAAGAACGAAGTTTACAAAAATTGCAGTGTCTTAAAATTTTACCTACAAAATTACTATTCTAAAGACATGTTTTATTACGTTGATCGATTCGAAATATGTTTCGCCCGATCAAAAGCAGAATTTCTATCCAATAACTATGTAAATCAAAACTATGTAGTGTTACATAAAACTCTATTATATAGGATAAATTTTGCTATAATTTTTCGTGAAATTTAAATAAAAATATTTCAGGATAAAATTTTGCAAAACCAATTAATGTTTGCAAAATCTTGATATACCCGGATATAAATAGGATAACAGTATGTTACAGCTGTTTTAATAATTCCTGAAACACCCGATAAAATTTTCCGAATGATTTTTTGGCTGATCCAAGTTGGTAATTTCGACATGATCGGTATATAAAATATTTTTACATTTATTATAAATGCACCTATGGTGGTTTTGCATCTATCATGTTTTATTATGTTTTTAGATTTTTTTTTTTAAGTTTTTAATATAGTGCATGTAGTCTAGAACCAACATCACGTGACCTTTATAACTATGTAAAATAAAAATGACTATAACTAATCATATCAATATTATAATAGAAAAACCTTTTCTGTAAATTGATTATTTATGCTTTATATTATATTTTTACAGAAAAAATTTTTTTCTTAATTTATTAGAACTTAAGATATTAGCCAAACTATTCTATATATTTTAAAATTTTGGCTATTAATATAAAATTTTTTAAAAATTTTTATTATGCTAAAATTTAATTGGCTAATTTTATATGTAGTACAAAAATTTTATAATAAAAAGTTTTAAAATTTTGGCTGCTCTTGGTCACGTGATGTTGGTTCTAGACTACATGCACCATATAAAAATTTTCAACACAAAATTTTCAAGTGTTTGTATTTAGGGTTAGGGTTTGGGAAGGGTTTAGAGATGTAGAGTATGTTTACTTAGAATATTTTGCATTGATTAATTAGCTAGTTTGAGATAATATATACATAGATGTAAAACACCATAGGTGCGTTTTAGTAAAAATCTTAAACTATATAAAATTAGGTGCTAAATATTTTTTTCAAAAAATTAAATTAGATTGTCAGTAAAATTATGAGTATATTTTATTTTGTGTAACATGTCCAAGCTTCAAGCATGCCCTGACTTCTATATATATAAGTATATACATTATAATAAAATTTTAATAATCACGTTTTTTGCATAAAACAAACTGTGATTATAGAGGAGTACGTACGACTGTATTAAAATAATTAAAATTTCCAACTTCAGTCGTGACAATAAATGACTAAATCTAGTAACTAATTCATTGAACTTATAAATATTACTAACAATGTCTAACTTCACGTATTATGTTTTTGTTTAATTTCCTTTTTTGTTTTTTTTTGGTTCGCAAAGGAACGTACGAACGTACATACGTACAATAGTAAAACGGAGTTAATAGGTTAAATGAAAGTAAACTATCAGCAAAATAATGGATAACTTCACCATTACTAGACTCGTGCAGAACGGATATACATACATACGTACGCATCGGGTATGTAGCTTCTAAATTTGAAAAACAATGGTTTATCATAGCATTATCTAATTTAATCACGAATGTGATACGTTACCTTGCAGATCTGCGTGAACATTCGATTTTCATTGTAATTAAGCTTAATTCAGGCTATATATTAGTATATAATAATAACACCCTGGGTATTATTTCGCACTTGTAAGGAGCCTTGATTTCTATCTTTGGTGTTTCAAATACAGAAAACGATAAAAATTGTATTCGTCTGTGTTTCAGTTTTTAAAAATTGTTTTTTTTTGAAAAGATTGTTAGTGTTAGTATTTAAAGAAAATAAACAGATCATGACTTAACAAAATGTTTTTCCTTGATATCTTAAAGAAAGAATCGCCACTATCGTTAAGATGGTGTCGAGCTTTAACAATAATTATTTTTTTATGTGCATTATGTACCTTTTTTATGATATTAATTACAAAATTGGTTGATGAAGTACCTACTATTAAAGTAACTTATGAAAACAATGAACCAATCCCAGTATGATTAATTTTTTCATTAAAATTTGTATATATTTCTCTTACCCATTAAAATTTATATATATTTCTCAAACCAATAAATATTAGATTTTATTTACCTAGGTGAAATTAAAGACTGCGAAATACTTTATGAATATAATTATAGTAGTCAAGTTAGTACTGAAAATTGTATGAAATATTATAACCCCGAGTTATTACTGAAAATTGTATGAAATATTATAACCCCGAATTATTAATTAGCCAAAATTTTCTTGAACATGCTGAACAAATTACTCCAGTTGATATAAATGAATGTACTGGGACTGATACATAATGGAAGCATATCCCTCATATTATAATAAAAATATCCAAAAGATGTTTAATAACAAAATACTATACTGTATTTATATATGATGTAGAAGTTAACTATCTCGATTTCAGAGAGAGAGATATGATTTAACTTAACCTTAGTCTTGATCCCACGATGTTTAACATTTTAATACCATTTGATTCCGAATACTTAAAATTCATATCTCATGAGCCACTACTCTAATGTATAAATTTTATACTGTATATTTAATTAGATCTTAGATATTCTAGGAATCATCACCGGTCTTTATGGTTTGATGCTGAGTTTCTGCCTTTTTTTATTTCGTAAATAGTTTTTACAATTATTTTATTATGCGATTTTATTATATGATTAAAAATTTTTTGTTATTTTAGAAAAGAAATTAAACAATGGATCCTATGGTCTAGTTCAAAGATCCTATAGAGAAATCCCTGATCGAAAGGATTGAATGTCTAGAATCTCAGATTAAGGATATTAAAATTAGGGGTATTAAACTTAAAGAGCTTTTATTTTTAAAAATAAATGTATATATATGTATTTTAGCGGGCCTATACTTTTATTATCTTTTAATATACTGTATACAGTCAATTCTCTTTAAACCGAACCTGGATAAACTGAACACTTAATAAACTCTGTGAAAACTGAACATAAAGCTTCAGAACATTTGTAAAAATTTATTATTAAGTTCGAGTTAGCAACATAATAACTCTTTGTAAACTGAACTTTTAAATATTTTTACATATAAGAACCTGCTGTTCGGTTTAAAGAGAGTTGACTGTATATAGTTTTATACTTTTGATTTTTTTTCTCCTCTTTTAATGTAATTCATCAATTTTCTTATTCTTTTTTTTTTTTTTTTTGCTTTGTTCCTTCCTTTAGTACTTTTTTTCTTAAATGTGTATCTTTTAATTTATTTGCGGTTTTTTCGCTTTTCGCGCGTTTTTCTTATTAATGTGCTTTGAGTGTATTTGTTGTGCGTGAATTTGAAATTGAGTTACAAATTTGATTTTGAAATGCGTCAGACCGAAATTTGATTTTGAGATCGATTTTTGAATAAGAGTTTTTACGTACTGTACGTGCTCTCCAATTTCGTAGAGGAATTCTTTGTATGTCCTGCTATTTTTTGTTCGTTAAACTTTGCAATGGTTGTGAAGTATATAAATATATTTTACATAACGATAAATTATAATACTGTATAATGAAGTTACTAAAATAGCTACCGAAAGTTTTGCGTGTAATAAATGAATGCTCTATAGTATTTAGTTCGATATAAAATACATGAGTGATATGTTAAGAAATTTTAAGCGAACCAATTTTTATTAATTTATTATTTTATTAACTGTTAATATTATCATGGCGTATTTCAGTATGATGCATCTCAGAGTCAAATTTTAATTTACGCTATTCTTATTCTCGGTACTCCAATTTTCTCCCTTGGTTGTGTGTAAATGCTGTCTCTGATTGAACAAAGCAGATTACGCTACGAAACAAATCACACGATCATATGTAACATAAATTTTACAAAGATAATTTTGCCTTTGTGCCTATAGAAAAAGTTTCTTGAAAATACCGTATTACCGCGAAATAACGACCATGGGCGTTATTTCAAGGTTCGGCCCGAATTAAGCTTAATTTAGGCCGAATTTTATAATTTCACCCCTGCGCGTTATTTCGCGGTAACACGGTATATGTCCCGTTAAACCTTTATACTATTTTAATGACATGTTATTACTTGAACATGCGTGCCATTAATTGATCGTTTTAAAATACGATGAAATATGTTTCTCCCGGTCAAAAGCAGAATTTCTATGTGTCCAATAGAAACTAGCGGGGAAACCCACGATATACCATGAAAATTCAAACTATGTATATAGTATTAAATAAAACTCTATACGTATAAGATAAATTTTGCTATAATTTTTCGTGAAATTTAAATAAAAATATTTCTGAATAAAATTTGCAAAACCAATTAATGTTTGCAAGATTTTGATATAAACCGGATATAAAAAGAATAACGGATGTTGCAGCTGCTTTCATAATTCCTGAAACACTTGATAAAAACATTTCCGAATTATTTTTTGGCCAATTCAGTTAAAATCAGCAAATTGTTTTTTTTTATAAAATTTATGTAGTTCTATAAATATTATATAAAATTTTTATATAGCCTACAAACCCAATGTAGACTTATATAATAAGAATTTTTTACGTAATTTTTATATATAATTTTATTTACTATTTATATAATATAAAAATCTATATATATATAATTCTTGCTTTAATATACAATATATAGATTTATATTAAAATCTACATTGTGTTTATAAAGTTTTTATAAAGCTACGTAAAAAGTTTACATATTCTACATAAAAATTCTACATAATTCTACATAAAAACAACTTCGTGATGAGGACTTGGCATCAGTTACACTCTTAAGGCATACTTGGAATCGGAATTAAACTCAAGATTCTTTCGATACATGTGTATTAATTACAAACGAGCATTCAGACAGACAATTTATTAGGAGGGACAAACTTCTACTTTGTTATCTGGACTAGCACTTCTATACATGCGCAGGTATCATTGGAGAGACATCGTATGTTCTAGTGATCTTGACACTGTCCTCCCAACATTAACTCATCAGATCACCACTCAGACTACAGGTAACAGTGACACTAATTAATAGATGATTAAATCTGGTAATCAATAACCAAATCAGGAAACCTATAAATCTCAACTAATACTTCCTAAAAAGTCCAATGCCAACTTTTTTCTGATAAATTAACACAAAATGTGATCGCATCCGGTTTTAACTACTATTTTTAAAATAATCAACTTGTGTATACAGCCCTTTGTTTGATGCTATAGCCATTTGTTATCAATTCTCTATATTTTCTTTATTCTTCAATAATGTTTCTTGTTGCAACCAAAGGTTAAAATTTTCATATTGCTATTATTATTCTCGATACTGTCACTGTCACAAGATATTTTATATTTTAGTAGTACGTATACAGTATATTCATAAAATGTGCCTGAAACATTCCTTAAAAAGGAAACCCAAAAAAGTACATACATTCGTATACGTATCCCGTGTTTCAGTATTTTTTAAGATTGTTTTTGAAAAGATTGTTAATTTTAATATTTAAAGAGATATATGTAAAACAGATCATGAGTTCTCAAAATGTTTTTCCTCGATATTTTAAAGAAAGAATCGCCACTATCGTTAAGATGGTGTCGAGCTTTAACAATAACTATTTTTTTATGTGCATTATGTACCTTTTTTATGATATTAATTACAAAGTTGGTTGATGAAGTACCTACCATTAAAGTAACTTATGAAAAAAATGAGTCAATCCCAGCACCAAGTATGATTAATTTTTTCATTAAAATTTGTATATATTTCTCGAACAATAAATATTAGATTTTTCTTACCCATTAAAATTTATATATATTTCTCAAACCAATAAATATTAGATTTTATTTACCTAGGTAAAATTAACGACTGCGAAATAATTTATAATTATAATTATAATGGTGCAGCTGGTGTTGAAAACTGCATGAAATATTATGACCCCGAGTTATTAGTTAGCCAAAATGTTTTTGAACGTGTTGAACAAATTACTCCAGTTGATCTAAATCAATGTACTGGACTGATACATAATGGAAGCATATCCCTCAGAGAGAGAGATATGATTTATCTTAACTTTAGTCTTGATTCCACAAAGCTTAACATTTTAGTACCATTTGATTCTGAATACTTAAAATATACCGATCAACCTCCATATATTGATTCACTCAATCTTGAAAATTCATATTTCATGAGCCATTTCTCTAATGTATGTATAAATTTTTAGTATATTATTATTCTTATTATTATTGAAAACCATTTAATAATATTTTTATTGTTAAAATGTCAGGCTACAATGAGTTACTTTAGTAGATATAAAAGACAACTAATGGATTCGACGTTGTTAACACAAGTTGGGTTCTCGCCAAATTACAAATCTTATCATTATATTGATGTTACATATCAAAGTAAGTAAACCGATTTATCACAATTTAATGTGATGAAAAAACTAATAAATTTATTTATAGGTTTTTTTCAAGCTACTCCTAATAATACTTATACTATAATGAAGTTTAAACCAAAAACGACTCTTTTACAAGTAGAAATAGAGCAAAAGTAAGTTTTTATAAAGTTTATTAATTGTTTTATTTATTTCTTTATTCATTCATTTTTATAAAGTTTATTAATTGTTTTATTTATTTCTTTATTCATTCATTTTTTATTGATTTTTTTTAGAAGCCGTACTGTAAATATTTTTGTAAATATTATTTGAAATCTATTATTATTTTTTAAATGATACTAATAATCAGTTAAATAGATCCTAGATATTCTAGGAACTATCACTGCTCTTTACAGTTTGATGCTGAGTCTTTACGTTTTTTTATTTCGTAAATAGTTTTTTTACAAGTCTGATTATTTTATTTTATTTTATTATTTAATTAACATTTTTATTTATTTATTTATTTATTTATTTTAGAAAGGGAATTAAGCAAGGAACCCTACGGTCTCTTTAAAAGATTCGCGATTTTTGGTGGTCCTTCTGGAAGGTCTTTAACCGAAAGGCTCAAATATCCCCTAGAGAAATCTCTGATCGAAAGGATTGAATATTTAGAATCTCAGATTGTATATGAAAAATTTAATCTATACTCTTATTTTTAATGTTTATTTTATTTTATTTTTTTCTTTAATGGATCGATGTTTATTTAATATTTTTTACTCCGGGCTGATATTTCTGTATTTACAACTATATACTGTATTTATAATGTCTAAAAAATAGATTACTTAGCTTTTGATTTTTTTTTTTCTCTTCAATATTTTTTCGTACTTAATAAAAAATTCTACTCTGACTTCTTTAAAGTTTCATAAGGCTTAGTTCTAATCAGCATAATCATGAAGGAGTGGTATGTTTCTTCTTTATTATTAATATACTTGCATGTATTTCATCGTATATCTTTTTGACATATCTTTTTGTATCGAAAGAGGTATTTACCGTAAAATTGGGCGTGGGATGGCATTACCCTCTACCAATTTTAAAGTTAGGCGGTGATTTACTGTCATAAGTATTCAAAAGAAAACCCGACAATTCAAATATAGACTATATTTAAATTGTCGGGTTTTCTTTTGGCGACACTCATATACACTATGTACTATTGCCAGGTAGATATATGGAGTGTAAGGGCGGAAACCAGTGTTTATTTTTCAGTGTGCGCATGTGCGCGCACTGTGCGAATCCAATCAAATTGCTTTATTTCAAAATTTGATTGGACCCGCACAGTGCGCGCACATGCGCACACTGTGAAAAATAAATACTGGCGGAAACTCGAATATATCTTATTTTGAGATAATTCAGTCCGGGGATATACGGGTATCCTTATGTCAAGCAAATTTCGAGCTAAAGATCACTTCAAAATTTTCCATATATTTAGTATATTTAAAGGTCGGAAGTTAGTTGGCATAGTAAAATTTCGCGTTATTTACAATTTCTTGCATTTTCTTATGTTTTTGTGTTTGTTTTGTTACACAAGATCCTGTAATTTTATTGGATCCGATCTACGAAATTTATGATCGGAAGTGATCTTCAGCCCAGAATTTGCTTGACATAAGAGTACCCGGGATATACCATTAATGCATAGTGCCAATTGCACCTTTTATGGAAATAGATTGTCAATCGATTGATTCTGGAAATTTCTAAAGTATAATAGTTAATCGTTAAGCTTTTTTATTTTCACTTTGTTTTTTTTTTTTTTAAATTTGGCAACCTGCCTTTATTGTATTAGGAGTGCGTAATCTAAATACATGGTTTTCGAACAACAAGCCTGCAATAAACTCAATGTCTTTCACCCTTCTACTCTTCAATAAAGACTCACTCAGCTGCTCGTAGTAGTGCCCAAGTGCGATCTGCCACAGCAATAATTCATTCCTCTCCAGTATTTAACTTACTAGATAATTTCCCAAAAAATCACTGAAAGCTTATTGCTAGCTTTGTCAAGATTGCCTTTTCTTAACATTTTTTCTTCTTCAAAGGGGTATGTAACAAATAAGGATAATAAACCAAAAAATACAAATAAAGTGAAAACAACAAAAACAAAAGGGAAAAAAAAAAAACAAAGAAGAATATATAAAAAGAAAACAAATACGAAAGAGAATATAAAAAAAAAAATTACAAAGAAAAAAAAGCAAAAAGGATAGCAGAAAATTCTGTCTTTTTAGCACTACTATTACCTGTGCTAAGCTGAAAAAAATTATATAACAAATATGATATTTGTATATTTCTAGTGTAAGGCTTTGCCTTATTAAATAAATTTTCTGACTAAATTATCTGGACTTCTAAACAATATAAACGGCCCAACCTCAGTATTATGTGAAGCAGCATGGTCTATAAACAAAACAAACCAGACACATGATTGCAGTCTGCCGGAGCTGTCTAGATTTGGGAGGTGTAAACAATGCTGATCTTTTGGAAAGAGTTAGCTATTTTGCTCACTTTTGTGGGAAATTTTGAAAAAGCGATGAGGAGGCAGAGAAAAGAGACGAAACCACTTTGTTTTGTTTAATAAAAGAGTATATATTTTTTTTACTTAACACACTGAATCCATAGAAAGGCGCTAGTACTCTCCTTATTTTTTCAGGTAAGTGATAAACTCTGGGCTTGTTGGCAAATAGCATATAAAAATTATTTCTAATCGACAAGTGTCTGGCCCCTGTGGTGAGTGATAAACTCTAAGGAAATTAGCAAGTAGCATATAAAAACTACCTCTAAATAACAATTGCTGAGTTACAGAACTTAAGGACTATTTTCCAGACTGTTTCTACCTTTATAGACGCTTGTATTTTTTAAGAATTTTGGATTTTTGTGGAAAAAAAATGATCGTTAAGAAGAGTGTTAAAATTTGTTTTTTGATTTTCACTTTGTTTTTAAATTTATTTTTTTATTTTATTTATTAATTTTAAACTATATAACTACTTTTTTTTGTCAATTTAGCAATCTTGCTAATATTTTATTAGATATAATTATTTGAACTCTCAGGTAAAAATGCAAATTTGACTAAAGTTATCTAAAGTTCACCTAAATTACAAATATTGACTAACTTGGCTCTTTGTGACACTGAAGTGCCCAAATTACTCATGTTTGATCTGCTATAGTAAAGTTTATTTCCATATTAAAAAACCTTGCAAATAAATTCTTCAATACATCACTGAATAGTATTTATGGCCTATTAAAATCATCATCTTTTTTAACCTTCTTCTTTTAGCTTTTTGAGTAGAAGGATTCATAGCTTTTAACCAACTTATGAAAAAAAAACTAATACTAACAAAAAAAGATAAAGGGAATAAAACAAAAAGAGGAAAGAAAAAAATATCTAAGCAACAAGAAAACAAATAAAAAAACAAATAAAAAAAGAAAAAAAAGGTGGAAAAAAAATAAATCTATGAAAGCATTGTTATAACCTGTGCTAGACGCAGTTGTAAAAATTATACCTAATTAAATTTAAACAAATCTAATTTTTAAATTTAATAGGCAATTCACCAGTTACCTGGACAAAAATTTTTTTTTTATATATAAATTTTACTATAAGTGTGAATGCACAGTGTTTCTATTTAAAACTTTTTTTTATATTAAGTAAATCACTTTTCAGCTTTTAACAAAAGTTGTAGAGCTTATCAAAATGTATTTAATATTCTTTTAGTATTAAATACATTTTAATAAGTTCTACAACTTTTGTTAGAAGCCAAAAAAAAAAGTTTTAGATAGAGATGCTATGCATTCACACTTATAGTAAAATTTATATATAAAAAAAAAATTTTTTGTCCAAATGACTAGTGAATCATCTATTAAAAATCTTGTATATCTTTGTTATAAAGCTATACTTTATTATTAGAATTTTCTTCTGACTATCATATCTGATCTGAGTTGGTTTGTTAACCAAAGCGCTGATTAGTTTGTTACATAATGTAGGGCCATTATTGCCAAAACAATCCTGAGTTTATGTTCTACTTTGTTTGTCCAAAAATGAAAAGTATAAACAATGCTAATCTTTTGAAGAGAGTAAGCTAAAATGTCTACTTTTTGTTAAAAATTTTGGTGAGGTCGGCCAAATATGAAAAAAAAAAAACACTTGAATACACTAAAAGAATATAAGTTTCCTTTACTAAAATCAACTATATATTCAAGCCTGCACAGTACTAAGTCTTATTTATGAGTAATAAACTCTAAACTTGTCAGCAAATAGCATATAAGAACTACTTCTAAATAACAAGTGTTGTGCTTCTAGTTAGTGAGTAATAAACTCTAAGGCTATTAGCAAATAGTATATAAGAACTATCTTTAAATAACAGCTACTAACTTAGATGTTTCTTTTTCACGTCTTATATGTAAGTCATTGACTTTACTCTAGTATACTGTTTTTTTTCCTAGTAAAAAGTTTTTTAAAAAATGTGGTCCAAATGATCATTGTAAACTATATAACTACTATAATACTATATATCTCTTAAATTGTTTTGCAGCCAAATTTGCTTGCAAACTTTTTTAAATTTTAAAATTTTTTAATAAAATTTTAA
>CAJVPY010004269.1:0-12846 GCA_910591965.1 Dentiscutata erythropus | reverse complement strand
TTTGGGATAATCATGTGGGAAGTTTTGTATGGGATAACTGTATCTTATATTGTTGGTAAATCAAAAAATGAAGCCGATCTTCAATTGCGAATATGCTTTGATGATTTACGGCCACCTATTAATAAAGAAGCAACTTCGTGCTATGTTGATTTGATGGGAGAATGTTGGAGCAAGGATCCTAAAAATCGTCCATCTGCAGAAAAACTCCGTGAAATTCTTAAAAAGTGGCAAGATGATGAAAAATCTTATTAGAATTGAACAAATCAAAAATAAAACTTAAAAACATCGAAAAATCATACGCCGATATGATTAGCGAAGGAAGTAAATTTTATCCTCACACAAAATCAACTTATGATAGTAGATTGCAAGATTTGGACATCAATAAATAAAATAATATAGCAAAAAATATTCAGATTATGTTAACTTGTTAAATAAATTAATTTTATAATCATATTAAATTGCGTCATAGTCATGAATTTTTTAAGATCACTTTTTAAATCATTTGCCATCCCTAATTCAGGTCACTAAATGCTACACCCGAATTTCATGAGGTCAGCCCTGGGATAATCCAATATTCGGGGTTGAGTGTATTAGAGATATGATCCTGGTTATTGATCTCTGCCTGTTCAAAACCTAAACCTGTTAAACGCTAGCTTTTTAATCACGTGAATTTATTTATGTAAACTGAAATTCGTTGTATTCGAATTAATATTAAGTTCGAACCCGATTTTACAAGTAGGGTTGTAAACTTACATTATAACTTACATAATAACTTACAAAATTTTGATTAAGTGTATATATAAAATTACTTGTAAGTTACATTGAAAGTTTGAAATTTAATTTAAGTTTACAACCATACTTACATGCAAAAAGCTTCGTGATATTTAATTATTTTAACAACCTTACAGGCTTATTATTAAGACAAATAGGATACAGCGTACTGAAGGGTTAAGTGGAGTGTGCGATCTGGGCATCTGATTGAATAATCATTCCTCATGATTTCAATCTATGATTTCTATACAGTATTTGTATATTATGTGTTAATAAAAAAATGTTGCGTGATCCTAAGACACCATTATATAATATTATTTACGATAACATAATCAAATTTCCTTGTCAAAACATTGATTTAAACACATGACTTTACCGTTTATTGTCATGGCTTTTAAATTTATTATGCGCATCAAGTTATACATCGTTTTTACATGCCGGTTCCTATCATGTTTCCCGACAAGTTAGCCGGTCAATTTTTGCCAGATTTGAATTCTTAATTTCCGAAAATTTCATTTTCAGAAAATCTTACCAGCTTTCTTTAAATCTGGGTTCGGAAATTCACAACTCCAGGTTTTACCTTGACAGGTCTCAGGAAGTATCGTCGGGAAAACGATAGACCCGTTCATACAAACGCCTATTTTCCTTTTTGTTAAACTATTTAACTTCGTTTTTACTTGATTTGGATTTGTGGCTTGTTAATACCGTGAAACTATTGTTTGATTGGTGCTGATCACGTAACATCAAATGTTATATCAGTACATATATTTTATAGTTATATATTACTCGATTTAGTAATGATTATTAATTTTCATCGACTAAATAATAAATTAGGTCGACTTTACATTTAATAATATCAAATACACTGAGGTTACTTTAATATTATCTTTAAGTTCACAAAATAAGAATAGGGTGCTGCTGGAGCCCTAAAACTAGAGATGGGTCGGTATTAACTAAAGTAGTATGATATGAAATATAATTTAATTAAAACTTTCCAAACATTTAAGACGCTAAAGATCCTATCAATAACAACTTGAATAGTAAAATTATCCATTTTATATTCTAAAAATTATAATTCAATAAAAATCGCAAAATTTTCAAAATGTATATTTAAATAACATATTTACCCATCAAAAAACTGTAAGTAAAAGTGAATCCCAAAACTATGTCACAACCATTTTATTTACAGTAATACCGAATCATTTGAATGTATCTTGGTTATATATTTAATAAATTTTAATAAATAAAAATTCTAATTCTATTTTTTGAGTTTTGAAATTTAAAAGTTCACAAAAAGGAAAAAACTTCCCGTAAATCACTATAATCAATCTTTCGTCATCATATATATGTAATTGACATAATCTATTATTACGAACATTTTAATTTAATATCGATATATTTCAAATAATCAGTGTTTGATAATCATGTATATGCAAAATTACGTATTTATCGCTATATCTGATGTACACTCAGTATTCAGTAATTAGTTTACTACGCACAAGTATACAGTAATCGGTAAAAAAGTTCACGCACAAGTATGATCGGTTATGATAACTACAGTATACAGATCGACACGGATCAGCCCGACAAGAAGTTTCGGCTATAGTCGGATGTAACCGGCTATTAGCTGTTAACCCTACCTACAGAATTTGACCCGGCCGGGTTATGAGAACCAATTTATTAGGTTTATATGGCCTAAAATTGATTGAAAATTGGTTAATAAACAGCAAAATAAGAAATTAATAATAATTTTCAAAATTTTCGATTAATGAATGAATGTTACTTATTGTTATTGGCTTATTGTTTATCGACCAAATTACAAATAATAAACTATTAAAACTAATGAGAGGTGTATACGCTGTTTTCAAATGCATCGATTGATAAATTATTTTGTTAAATTAACCTAAATAAGAAATTTAATAATAAGAGACCTACTGAAAAATCATCACATACTGCGTAAATCAATAAAAGAGAGGTAATAAATTTTAAATCTCAAAATTCTGCTCATAATTAAAATTTCGGTTTCAAAAGTCTGTATATTATGATGACCAAATTGTATAGTATGCAAGAGATAAAAGAGATTACGGAAAGATCGGTATGGTAAATCGATCTGTATGGGGCGGGACACGGAAATTATATGATTTAATGTGAATAAACCAAATCGCACTAAATCGCATAATTTTACATCATTTATATTATATCAATGCCACATTTATTCATTATCAGCCTGTATATTTAACTATTATAAAACTGATCAATAGTATGTTAAAATGTAAAATAAAATATTTTTTAATAGTATGTTAAAATGCGAGTAAATTAAATACTGTACCGTTTTTAGTAGTAAGTTAAAGTGTAAAAAATGACATTAAACCCTAAAATAAATACATTCGTCTTTAAGAAAAAAATTTTATTATTTTTTTTGTATGGATCCAGAAAGAATTACATTGAGCATTAAATCGCTTGAATTTAACTTATGTGTAGATTTTTTGTCAATAGTTGATTTTTTATTATTCCAATATAAACCCGTATTTCAATTAACGAAGTATAAAAATTAAGTTTTTTAGTTGAGCAAAAGTTGCAAAATTTTTTTTGAAATAAAACTTACGAATCATCTAGCTCTTCGGAAATCACATCACAATTTTCGGATCGAAGAGTTAGATGATTCATAAGACGAATCGGGTTTTCAAGTGTCCACTAATTTATACCGCACAAATACCGATACTGTAATAATAAATTCGGGTTCGGTCAGTTACGGCTATATAGCCGGCTATAACAGGATTTTCCGTCTTACGGGCTGATCCGTGTCGATCTGTTTATTTATATCGGATTTTTTTTAAAAAAAAAACGCTGATTGGTCCGATATCATGTCGGCTATAACCGCTAACCGAGCCCATTCCTATTCATTACAATTAAAATAAGGTATGTCTAATACAACGAAATCGCCTTTTAAATCTTATACGTACACTGTTTTAAGTATAGTACACTTCCGAAACAAGTATTCATGGCCTGCACTATGACTATCTTGGCCAGCATTACATGCTTAATTCGGAAGTTATAATATGTTATGAAAATAAATCCTTTCAGGACACTTTATTTTATCACCCTTGAAATTTAATAATTGATAAACACGAAATAAGTATTTGAAATAGGTGTGTTGATGTTTTTATATTTGCAATGGCGTTTAGTAGACCACTTAGAATCGATAAAAACTGCTATAGTGTTACTGTATTATTATTAAGGTCTTTATTATGATCTATCGTTACAATTATTAGCAAGCCACGATAAGAGTGATACTTGAGCAAATCAAATTTCAATAATACCACTATTCGTACAATTAATTTTATCAATAATGTTATAGGATAACCAACACTATTCAATCACTATAGAATCGCATCCAAGGGGTGCTTTAGTGTACCCCTAGCTTCATAGCTAACATTGGATAGGTGTCAGAAAGGGTTGGTAATTTTGATATCTAATGTGTCGAAAAAATTAATGAAGCTTCTCCATTAAACCATTACCAATCCTACATTCAATCGATATAAAATTAGGTTCACTTTGTGTATAATTATTATTATAATTTCTAACGCTAGAATTAGATATAATCAAGTTACAATTCCCTTATAGAGACAAGTAAAACAAGTTATTTCCTAAATTATTGGAAGCGTATAAATAAATATAGTACTTTATTGAAGTCGATAATTTAAAAAATATTTGATTTCAAATGCGCTGTACTTTATACTTAATTATAAATTATGTAAATCGAGTAGTACATTGAAATAAAATTTTTCTTAAATTATCGACTTCAATAAAGTAATTATGTACTGTACACACTTTATTGATGCTAATAATTAAGGAAATAACATTGTGATTTTTAGATTTCTTGCACTGTACGTGCTTATTTTTTTTAAAAGTATAATATAAAAATAGTTGTACTACGTATTTCATATGCTTACGTAATATCCTAATTTGTTGATAAGTGTTACAATACGCATGTGACACAACGTAATACATATCAATAAATAATAAATTTCGATGCTTCAAACGTGCAACACATTCTTTGTTACGTTAAAATGTCAATTTATAATAATCTAATTAAAAAGCAGTCAGAAAAAATTGGCAGTTCACCAGATATTATTCAAATACCCAATAGTGTAACTCAATTATATTTTGAAGATAACAAGTCGCAAGATATTTCTCAGAATTTTTTTAATGAAATTGTTAAAGAAATGTGTAATCTGTATAATGATGAAAAATTAAAAGGAAAAGATTCCTGTTCAGTACTTGATACATTAGAACAATTTTTAATAAATAAGAAACAAAATCCAGTTAATATTATCAATTTTTGCTTAAACGATCCAATCAATCCTACGGTTCAAATCATTCTTGCGTGTTGTTATTGTTATGGTAAATGGATTGAAAAAGATGAAAATAAAGCATTTATTTACTATCAAAAATCTGCAGAAATGGGTGACGCTATTGGAATAAATAACGTTGGATATTGTTATAATGAAGGAATTGGTGTTGAAAAGGACGAAAATAAAGCTTTCATTTATTATCAAAAATCTGCAGAAATGGGTTACGCTGGAGGGATACATAATGTTGGATATTGTTATGAAAATGAAATTGGTGTTGAAAAAGATGAACGAAAAGCTTTCAATTATTATCTAAAATCTTCAGAACTGGGAGGTGCTGCTGGAACATATATGGTCGGATATTGTTATCTTTATGGAATTGGAATTGAGAAAGATGACCATAAGGCATTCACTCATTATCTAAAATCTGCAGAGATGGGTGATGCTGATGGAACATATCAAGTTGGATATTGTTATCGAAATGGAATTGGCGTCGGAAAGGATGCAGAAAAAGCATTTATTTATTACCAAAAATCCGCAGAGATGGGCGATGCTATTGGAACATATATGGTTGGATATTGTTATTTCAATGAAATTGGAGTTGAAAAAGATGTGGACAAGGCATTCATCTATTATCAAAAATCTGAAGAAATGGGATACGCTAAAGGGACGTATAAAGTTGGATATTGTTATCGAAATGGAATTGGAGTTGAATATAATGACCATAAGGCATTCATCTATTATAAAAAATCTGCAGAAATGGGTTACGCTAAAGGGACATATAAGGTTGGATATTGTTACCAAAATGGTGTTGGAGTTGAAAAGGATGAACATAAGGCATTCATTTATTATCAAAAATCAGCAGAGATGAGGTATGTTGATGGAATGTCAAAAGTTGGATATTGTTATCTTTCTGGGATTGGGGTTGAAAAAGATGAATATAAGGCATATATTTATTATCAAAAATCTGTAGAGATGGTTAACGCATAATGTTATGAATAAGAGATCTGGTAGATTCAAATACTAATCTAAAGGTAAATTGTGTTTAAATTTGTGCGCTGTATTGTGACATACACTGTCATATTATGATATCAGATATAATTAAAGATAAAAAATTTATTAATTTGGGTCAGGGTTAAAATAGAATTAAAGAAGAGCAGTAACCTAAAATTTTCAAAATTTATTAAAAAAGGTGAATTTTATAAGCTAAATTTCGAGCTACAGACGATTTTGGGTTAAACCTGATATTAATTAGGGTAATATATATATCGATCATTATTTGCAGGTTTTTAAAGACATCGTCTAATAGTAAAAAAATGAATTTTTTTAGATACTTTTTTTTTTTTTTAGCAAACTGACTTTATTAATATAAATAATACAAAAACTAAATTGTACATATAAGCTCGGGCTACAATCAAATAATGCGATTTTTAGATAATTATATTTTTATAATTCAAAAATAGATTTGAAAATATTTTATTTTTTAATACATCAATCATTGTAAATAAAATTTAAATTTGCAATTTTAAAAGAAAAATGGCTCTATTTGATTAAAGAAAATCCTTTTATTTGCATTTTTTTAAAAAGGAGCTCTATAATAAATCTCATTTTCTCAAAAAAACGTACCTTTATAAATAAATATAAATACAACTATTATGAAATTGGATTATAATACACCAATAAATTTTACATAATCATAATAAAATTTATATAAACATTTTAGGTAGGTGTACGTTGTTAATTTTTTACCCAAAATTCCAGGTCGAGATACGTTAGGGATGATCAACGAGAATCCTTTAAAATTTAAAGATTTTTAAAACTTTAAGCCAATATTTCTCGGTGAATATTAAAAGAATTAAAATAAAATAAAAATTTATCAGATTTAGTCGTAAAGAAAACATCATTTAAAATTTATAAAAAAAATTAAGCAAAAAGCCGCGTTTTTTCAATTTTAGCGAAGATTTCTCAATATTTATCTAACCCAATTTAATGAAAGCTTTTTATTTTAATTCTAATGACTCATAGAATTAATATAAAAACTTTATCGAATTTAATTAGGCAATCGGTAAGAAAGCTTCATTTAAATTTTAATTAAAATTTTACCGCAGCTTCTTTTTTATAGATACTAAGACTTTAAGCAAAGTTTCTCGGTAGATATATAACTAAATACGATAAATTTTTTTACTTTAAATATATATAATTGTAAAATTAAAATAAAAAAATTCATAGAATTTGGCCAGATATTCATCAGAAAACCTTCGCTTAAAATTTCAGTATCCATAAAAAAAAGCAACGGCAAATTATTTTTAAACATTAGTTAAATAAAAATACACATTCATGTTTAATATTTTTTTATTTTTATTTTGCAAATACGTAGAATTAAAATAAACCAATTTTATTCAATTTATTCATATTTATCTAGAAATTTCAGTTTAAAACTTAAAAATTTTTAAGTTCAAGTTAAAAAAGAATAAAAATTTGTAACTAATACTAAAAATGTGTAATGATTGATTATGGCTCAAAATATATATTCCAATTATTTTTTAATTTATATTAATTATTAATTAATATACATCAATTTTAGTGGTTAAAAAAATGAGAATATTCTTAATACAAATATGAAATATGATATAATAGACTACAAATAGTAATAATTAATAACAATAGTAAAATAATAAATTTAGTAATTATAAAGTAAAGGGGTATTATGACGCAAGTAACTTTCGCAGCCAATATCACGTGCTTGATGATCAGAATCGAACAAGTCATCGAATGACACCAAAATCGTTTGATTCCAACCACTAGATCACTCGATATTGCAAATTAAAATAAAGCTAAAAAATTAATAAACTATTATACATGTACCAATTGCGTGGTATCTCGTGATATAGCGATTAGAATCGAACGATTTTGGTACCATTCTATTCGTCCAAATGAGACGAGTTGAATGGCACCAGAATCGTTCGATTCTGATCACGAGATCACAAGTTACAAGCAATTAGAGATTAATTTTTAAAGACTAAAAAAAAATATCGTCAACGAATTGTTTATTAAGTAAATCGCCATTCATTATTAAAACAATTTTATTCATCGTTATAAGTTTTACTTACCTCTAAATTTTTATAAAAATCGGATAATTTTTTATCAATTGATTTTTATAAAATACGTTTTTATACCAAAAGAATCTATTATGATGCATGTAAGTTTTTTACAAATGACAATAAATAAAAAATTATAAGGCAAGTAGAATTTATTATGAACAAAATTTTTTAATAATTAAGGTCGATTTGCTTAATAAAAAAAGCTGCTATTAACATATTACGATTAGTTTTATTAAAACGTGTAATTAAAATTTCGTTTATTTTATTTAAACGTCAATATCTCATGATCTAGCGACCAGAATCGGGTAATTTTACCATTATTCAATTCGTCTCGATGAGACGAATCGAATGGTAGTAAAATTATTTGATTTTGATCACTGGAACACAAGTTATCACGTGCGTATCATAATTAGTACTACATCATGATTAGTGCTTCTACAAACTCAAACCAAATCAAACTTTAGGTTAAGTTTGAGTTTGATTTAAATTTCAAATCAAACTCAAACCAACCTATTTTTAAATTCTAGTTTGGGTTTGGTTTGAGCTTGATTTGAAAGTTTGCAAACTTGTTTGGGTTTGATGTAATTAGGCTGAATGACAACTTATATTGTGATTAGGCTCCATGGATGCAATGCAATACAAAAACCTCATATTTTGATTAGGCTCTATGGCTATCACAGGCAATGCAAGAATCTCATATTTGGTAATTAAACTTCACAACTATAATGGCAATACAAGGATCTTATATTGTAATTAGGCTTCATGGTTACAATAGTGAGACAAAAAACTCATGTTGAGCATGGAGATTTTCTCATTTTTTAGAAAAACATGAGATTTTTCATGTGACAATTGATCAATCAGAAACCATATTGTTAGCACATGATGTATACAGATAGATAATCATTGAACTATGCAGACATGTAATTCATATATTATAATTTAACTTTGAAGTAAAATAAGTTGTGTTTTTAAAAGAATAAAACTCTTTACCCAGGTTATAAACCAATTCACAAGCATAGAAACTTTATTAGAAAAGTTTTTATAAGAAGCTTCACATTTTTTATTAATATTCTTAAATTTTTATATAATTAACAAAATTATACTATTGTATATGAGTGATGAAAAGAAAAAACCTGTAAATCATTTCACTTATTATTATAATGATTTACAGGTTTTCCCTTTTCGTCACTCATATAATAAAATGACTTTTATTGAACTAAATATCTTCTAGTGCATAAATTTTTGAAAACAGTCTATAAAATTAATATTAAATTCTGTAATTTTGTAAAAAGTTACTTTTATATTGCGAATGTGTAACAGAGATTCTAGAATCATCTGATTGGTTACTCTATACCATAAATGGTGTGATCGACACTACCCAAATATGGAAAATTCTCTGACTGAAGTGGGAATTTGGCTTACCCCTCCAAAAGATCGACATTGTTTACTTTCTAAATTCAGACAACCTAATAAATTGCAACCACGTATTTTATGGATATGGCATGTCAGGATCAGGCCCCTGGCATGGAACCTCTAATAATGGCAGCAGGTGGCTTGAGATACAGGTCTATGGACAGCGGCAGCACCTGGTTAGAGATACAAATTAGGATGGGCATGATGTAGTTATTTGGAGTCAATCGGAAGGTCAGAAAGAAAAATCGAACATTAAGGTGAAGCTTTACAACAGAGATATACAAATGTTGTATTTGTTATATAATTTTTATACTCATCTAGCACGGGTTATAATAGTGCTTTTTCTTTTTCTTTTTCTTTCTTTGGGTGTGTCCATCAGAACTATTCTATTTTTTTTTTGCTTTTTTCATCTTTCTTCTATTATGTTAGAATTCTGTTTAGGACTTATCTTTTTTTGGTTATGTCTTTTTTTTTTTCTTTGTTTTTTCTCTTTCTTTTCCTAGATATAGTTTTTTTCTTTCGTAAATGTGGCATATTTGTTTTTTCTTATAAAAAAGTAAGAGATTAACTATTCTGCCTAGATCTAGGTAGAAAAAGTTTTAAAGAAGGAATAGATAGTCTTGATGAGCTAGCAGAAACCTTCCAGTGAAGTTTTATTTTTTTCAAGTGCAGAAGGAAATATTATGGAGGAGAATTCTACTTATAGCAGATCACACATGGGTAATTTGGACTTTGGTCACAAAAAACCAGGTAAGCTAACACTTGTAATTTAGGCATCATAAAGACTTGACCTTCAGAGTCTCATTTTTTAAAAATTTGTAATATTTCTCAATATAATATTTTCAAGCCTAATAAAGTAGAGGCAAGATTGCTAAATTGTTCTAAAAATAAAGTCATAAAAAATATAGTCATTAAATAAATATATATAATTTTTTTTTTTTGTTATTAAAAGGTGAGGCTTTGCTTATATCTTTATTGAGTAATTTATATAAGTAATTATAAAGAAACACAACTGAATAAAGACTTAATTCATATATAAATGAATAAATATAAACTACATGCAAGAATAAAAGCTCTGACTAATTTATCTGCGACCTAAACCTACTAGAGTGGTCAAAACTCACCTAGATTTGAATAGTTAATATATAATTAGTAGGAATACTAAACTGGATCCACAAAATAAACCAGATATTAAATTTAAGTTTAATGAGCCCAGCTGGAGGCAAAAAAAGGAATCAGAGTGTAGTTGATTAGATATAGAGGCGAGTAGAAGATCGTTGACTAACTTGAATAGAAGTAGAATTGGATAAAATTTGGTGTGCTATTTTCCATGTAGAAAAGTTAATACAGTATGATTTCCATATTTGTTTATAGATTTAATTAGAAATTTTGATAAGAATTTTAATAATTAGCTATGAAGCTATTAAATAAGATATATCAAATAATAATATGCATTGGATGAGTGGAGAAGGAATAAGATCTTTAAGAGTAGAATAAAGAGAGTATAGATAGAGAGTGGAAAGATAAAGAGAGAAGGAAGGGTGGGATGAAATTGTATATATTTGTGAGAAGCAAGATCAAAATTGGCATTTAAAATAGTTTCTAAAAGAGGAATTAATAATTTGGAATAAGAGATTATAGTAAGAACAGAGATACTAATAAGAAGGAGAGTTGAGAAGATTGCATTGAAAACAGTTAGAAGATGGGAATAAGTTAGTAAAAATAAAGTGTGTAAGTAGATTATTAAGTAATATTTTAATTTTAAAGGATTTAAGGTAACTAAGTTTAGGATTAGTGAAATTGTGTGAACATTTATGATTATTGTTAAAGTAGAGCTATGTAGAATTCCAGTCAATAAGGTTAAAAAAGTGTGATCATTTATCAGTACATCTTTGGGAGAAATATATAGAAATAGTATTAGCATTGCAGATATTTTTAATAAAGCATTTAAAAGACCTATCAATTGAGAAATTTTTTTATTGAAGGAAGAAAGGAGGGTTATGTATATTAAAATAATTAAACAATAGGATTGGGGAAGAAGTATAATTATTAGCAAAATAATCAGCTAGATTATTAAAAGTGTCATCACTATGGGCTTGGACTTTATTAAAAATTAAATTAATATTATATACTTTAATTGAGTTAATAAGTGTATGCCAGATTGGCCAACATCAGCGAAATATACTAACATAAACTTACGCAAGTTATTACACCCCAAAATATTGCGCAATAATTACAGTCTAAACATAATATTGCGCAGAAAATTGCGCAATATTGCGCAATATATAATATAATATTTCGAAATATATTACACAATATTACGAAAAAATAGCGTAAAAATATGCTATAAATTGCGAAATATTTCGAAATAATTCAAAACAAATCGAAATAGATACAAATGAATCAAAACGGCAAAATATTTATAAAAAAAATAGCAATATTTCGAATTTACAAATAATAATCGATCTAAATCGGGGTATTTCGAAAACTTTCGAAATAAATTAAATACAAATACGAATAATAGGAAATATATTTAAACGCAATAATTATACGATTTATTAGATTTTTTCGAATTATTTCGAAAAAATGCCAAGTTTATTGCATTTATTTAAATAAACTGAATATAAATTTTATAACTTTAAATATATTTTATTAATAAATTTATTTTTTTATTTTATTTAAAATTTTAAAATTACTAAAAAAAAAAACTATATAAAGTAAAATTTTTGGTTCTCATAACACAAGATGAAACAAGTGACCTGGCAACCTGGATTTTTTTTTTTTAAAAAAAAAAATTTTTTAATAAATAACAAATATATCTATGCATATTACTTCAATATAAATTAGTTTTAAGTACAATAGTAACTTGAAAAATTATAGTAGTTTATAATAAATTTTATTAATAATTCTTATATAAATTTTATTAATAAAATTATTAATAGGTTGAGTTATTTTATTCTAGGCTACTCCAAAACTACCCAAGTTGCTTTAGATTGCTTTAAATTTATAAACATATTTTTAAACTTACTCCAATTTTAGTTGGATTCAGTCTGAAGTAGCTTTAGAATGGCTGCCAAAAAAAAAGACTTTGGGCTTTATTTATTATTTATTGGATTTTATAAACTGAATCCATTAAATAATAAATTGTAAATTTGAAGGCTTGAAGCTCATTTGCTTTTGGCAGCACTTGTATAACGATAAATAAAATA
>CAJVPY010004268.1:0-12846 GCA_910591965.1 Dentiscutata erythropus | reverse complement strand
ATTTTGACGACTTCGATCAGTGATGTGGATATTTTTTTCCAATCGGAAATGAGATCTGTACTCGTCCAATAGGAACTGGTGGGAGAAATTAGTAAACCCCGGAGTTGCATGGTTATATGGCAAATGAAAAAGTGTATCCGAATTCATGAAACTGATTGGATTACGTTTTCATGTGATTTTGTTGTGTCAGACGTGGGTAAATACATACCAATAATATGAATATTATCTTTATTAGCGAAAAAAAACTTTAACCCCGAATTTATATTGGTGTTGTGTATTTAAAATAACTTACCGTTTAAGCTATTAACCATGATTTATTTATTACAACCCCACGTATCATATCGATATGTGAATATTGCATAAAAGATTAGCACTTTACTAATAATGAATAACATTTTCAAGATTTTTTTTTTTACTTTTATTTACAACCCAGTACAACTAACTCGTTTTTTTTTCGCCTTTTTTCATCTTTTACTTAAATAATTTAGCACATACCTGTAATTTTGGATGATTTTGCAAAACGATTTTGTCCCTACCAGTGTTTCAGCCTAAACCTCCCCAAAGTTCGAAATGTTTCGCCCTATAAGTCCGAAACCCTCCGAAACTAGTTTCGTCCAATTTGATCTGCAAAATCGGGTTTCGCCCGAAACACTGGTCCTTACTGGTTGCAACAGGGTTGATCAAATAAACATGGCTTAGAGTGTTTGCCTTCACGATATACTTGCGGTACATTGTTTAGTTCATTATGTTTATAATTTTGTACGTTATATCATTGGATCATTGGATTTACTTATTTTTGCAAGTGATACAAATCATGTGACAATAACAAATATTTATTTAAAGCAAAATATATAGTAAAATTTAACAAGGAGTTTTTTAATTAGAGCATAAAAGGCAATTTCTTAAGCGAAATATTGCGTTACTGGTGATTTTTTGACGATTTCACATTACACAAAGGTTACACCTGATCTTGCAATCTTTCTAGTTGACAGCAAGGTCAACTGATCGAAAAGGGAGCTAAGCAGGGAGGCCCCGGCGTGGCGACAATCACAGTAAAACCAGGATGCCAGCGGAGAAAAACCGGTTTAATCACCATCCGAATTAAGGAAGGCGCAGGAGAAGATAAGTGTTTTAATTAATTACTAAATCAGGTCATTTCACATGAATCTAACATAACGAAAGTTTTGTTTATATATAAAATGCACGGGCGTTGAGATGAACATAGGCAGCCGAAAAAGAACCGAAAATTCGCAAGATGAGCAAGAAAAGCACACGGAATGCAACAATTACAAGGAATGAAAGTTCTGCAACTAATGAATCCGTGGAAACTGTAGCCGCATCAACATGCCAAGATCAAGAAGCACAAGATTCTGATGGAAGCATAGACAATCAAATGAAGGCGTATATCGACACTGTGATTCAGTCAACCACAGCGGCCATTATGCGCAACATGCAACAGCTAATGGACCAGCAAATCGAAACGCAGAGGCAATGGAACTTACAATACATGGAGACGATCAACCAAAGATTTGCGCGAATTGAACAAATGAACTTACAGAGCAGTGGCGACAAGAGCAACCAGCATAATGACAATGGCCATATAACGGCTGGGAGAAATCAAGGAGACCCCGCTGAGACTAACAGGGAATCGAGTACACCATTGCAAGGTAATTACCCTCCATCCCCTATTATCAACAATATGATTATGAGAGCTAGTGCAGAAGAAACAAACGAGGCGGAAATATATAAAGCAACAACTAGAAAATACCCAACGATAAATTATGGCGCTGTTAAAGAAATTCCGACAATTAAAGGCTTCCATAACCCGAGAGCTATGGAAACAGAGCGCTTTCGTCTTTGGTGGGTCATGAATTGGACGGAAGGGCAAAAGATAATAGAAATGCTGCCACGAAAGCCCAGCTTGAGCAACAAAATATGGAAAGCAGTAGCACTAGGCGCGTTCGTAAATCTGCAAGAATTCATGCAGAAAAGCTTAATCGACGGCGTGAAAGATATGAATGATGACACAGCACTAGAAATGTCGGAGGGTGGTGCAATATATGTAAGAAAGCAGAAGCGTGCCGCAGCATTTGAGAATGTGTCAGAATGGCTTATGGCATTCAAGGCATACATGGACACGGTTTTGATAATATACGATAACCGAGAACAAGAGCTCAATTCGTATAGAGACCATATAAATGAGCTATGTGTTAGATACGATTTTAATGCTGTTATGAGGTATGACGAAGAACGAAGGGTTGCGCTGGTCATGGACCGCGACTCAACATTAATGGACAGGAGCATCGAAGCTGAAGGCAAGTGCTTCGATGCCACTACAGCAAGAAAGGCTAAAGAAGGGTGGCGCCGCTCAACGTTTGCAAATACACAATGGTTCGACGGGAAAGAGATTTGCATTAACTGGAATCGTCGCTCATGTCCCGAAGAGAAGAACTGCGGTAGAATCCACACATGTCTCGTATGCAAGAAAACCGGACACAGCAAAAAGAACTGCTTTCATAAGAATTCAAGGAAGCTAGAATAATAAAAAAAAAAAAAAAAAAGGGAAAGGGGAGACACGAAAGAAAAAGTAAAAAAAAAAAAAAAGATGAAACAATGGAGCCACGGGAAAGGCGATTGAGAAACGAGCATGTGTATCGAAACCAATCACAGGAAAGAAAGTTATAAAAAATAATAATAATAAAAAAAAAAAAAAAAAAGAAATAGTAATAATAATAAGAGAAAGGCATACACACATAGTGTGACTAACAATAAACGCTTCATTATATATAATAAAAAAAAAAAAAAAAAAATTTTTTTCTAAGCTGCTACAGGTCTGAACGGGAGACCAATAAGGCACACGGCATGGTTCAAGTCGTTCAGGGCAATAACGGCGCATGCAGAACCATACCTACAATCGGTTGAGCTCACTATTGAGGCAGTTTCGCCTAGGTGCAATCCATTCACTCAAGAAGAGGTAGCAATTATGGCACAGTTAGATCCAGAGAAATTTAATGTGACGACTCCCATCAACAAGCTGGCATTTGAATATCTTACACGTGAGCACCCGAACAAAGCATTTGTCCGGTACTTAATGAATGGTATCGAAAACGGTTTTAGATTTAACTTTGCGGGCAAACGTACAGTTATTATACAAGGAAACTTAAAATCTGTGGATATAGAACCAGCAGCGCTAACTAATTATATAGAAAGTGAATTGGCAATCGGGCGTATGTGTGGTCCGTTTACACTAGAACAGCCTCCGTGCGCCGCTTTTCAAATAAACCCGTGCGGCTTGGTCGAGAAAAAAGGAACCAACCCTAAGACATATAGGGTAATATCACATTTATCCGCCCCGGCTGGTACAAGTATAAATGACGGCATTGATGGAGTAGACTTCACAACTAAGTACGAAAACTTAAACCATGCAGTAAGGTGGATCACCCAGTACGGAAAAAGATGTTTGTTATCTAAAGTTGATATTAAGGATGCATACCGTATTCTCCCAGTCCACCCCGTCGATCAAGTATTGCAGGGTATACAGATAAACGAAAAAATTTACTTCGACAAGGCACTGGCTTTCGGCAACCGGGCCTTGGGCAGCATATTTTGCCGTTTTGCGGATTTGGTTACGTGGATCGCCGTGCAACAAGGGATCAAATCGATCATACACTACATTGATGACTTCCTAATCATCTCCAATAAAAATGCAGAGCAGGAGTTAAGACAGTTCTTACGTATTTTAGAAGTGATGAACATCCCGTATAAACCGTCGAAATTAGAGAGTTCGAGTACTGCACTAACCTTTTTGGGAATTAATATCGATACAGTCAATTTTTCCGCGTCCATCCCTGAAGCTAAAAAGGGTAAAATTTTAGAAATGTTAGCTGAATGGAGCAGTAAAGAGTGGTCTTACAAGAAAGAGATTGCAATCATTAGTTGGCTCTCTCGTGTGGCTATGCCAAACAGTACCCCCAAGGCCGACCGTTTGTTCAACAGTTCATTAGAGCGATAAGCGGCCCTAGACAATCGAAATATCGAATCAAAATATCTAAACCAATGAAGGCGGACTTACATTGGTGGTCAAAAATTCTTCCAGGATGGTCGGGCGTATATTTACTAGAAGACAGAACCTGGCTGCAACCTAGTACTAAGAACCTATTTACGGATGCGTCCAACTTGGGCGGTGGCACTACGTTTGAATTATACTTTACAGCGTTTAACTGGAGTTCAGAAATGATCTTAGCAGAAAATTCTATCCAAAAGCGTGAACTCTTGACAAGCTTGATAGCGATACTAACTTTTGCACCTCTTTGGAGCCGGAAGAAACTAATAATGTTGACGGACAACCAAGCCAACACAGAAGCTTTCTACGCAGGCTTCTGCAAAAACGAAGCAATAAACAACATAATAAGCGAGATGTACATGGCACAGATACAAGGCAACTTCGCCATAAAATTAGAGCACATCGCTGAAAAATCCAACACCGAGGCAGATTTATTATCACGCAACGGGCACAAAGAATACATAGCACGAAATCCATTTGCGCGTTATTTACAACCTAACATCCCAAACAAATATACTAACTTGATACTACTGATCCCATCTTTAATTCAATAGTAATATATAAAGAGAAGGTCCAAACTTCCATAGTCCCACGTACACAGGCAAACAAAGCACCTTTGAATGAACAAGCAGCAAAGATCCTAGGAGTTCAAGCACCTGGGTACAAAACTTATGCCAGAATTATAAAGCGTTACCAAAATTTAGCGGAAGAAAATCAATGGGTGAATTTAAACGGGTCTATATGGCCAATATCCAAAGAAAATTTAACAAAATATATCAAGTACTTACACACGAAAGTCGAACCGCAAACGATCACTTCTTACCTATCTGCACTACGACATCACCACACAATGAACCGCATGGAATGGAATAATACTCGCCACGACCCGCTAATCAAGCAACTTTTAAAAACGATAGAACTTACCCACACATTCAAACCTACTCAGCAGAAAGAACACATAACAAGGGCTCAGCTACAGAAAATAAAAGCAAAATTGAACCTGAATAAGGGAGAAGATTTACTATTCATAGTAGTAGCATATGTAGCGTTTTACGGCCTAGCCCGATTAGGTGAACTACTACCCATATCCCAACAAGAAGCAACCAAGGTACCATCCTTGCAATCTTTAAGATTCGAAAGCACCAGGGGTGGATCATATGCAACTATACAACTGCCAAGGACGAAAAACTACAAGACAACCGAACGGCCAATGCTAATCATCACTAAAACTAAGGATGAAACGTGTCCTATCCAGGTACTCAAAGCATACGCCATCCGTAGGACAGACCCTAAATACGCTTCTGGGAAAAACATATTATTCATGAAAATGGATGGTAGCCTGGCAACCAAACACTAGTCATACAGAAACTTAAAGCACTCCTACCTGGCGACAACATAGCAGGACACAGCTTCCGGGCCGGTGGCACGACAGAGCTGGTAATACGAGGCGTTGAACTCGCACTCATTCAAAAAATCAGCAGATGGTCATCTGACGCATTTTATAAATATATCAGGACACATCCTGCAACGGTGGCTGCCATACTAAACAGAGCATATTCCAACTAAACGATCATGGACATTAAGTCCTATCTACATTTGGATCGATCGATGTTGGAATATGCGTAAAGAAAAAAAAAAAAAAAAAAACTCATGTATACATGCTAAGAATGCATACACACAGAGGTATATGTACATAGCGGAAATGATAAAGAGCGATAGTCTAATAAAGAATAATAATTACAGCGATGAGTGACGCAGCCTAAATAGAAGGAGCAGAACGTATGTGTCTCCGAACAAATAAATGAACCTGTAGCTATAATGACAAATGGCAGAATTCAGAATTACATTTTTGGAAGAACACTAAATTCTACCATTTTGCAATTATACATGTACACAGCTGGTCTGCGTTATGCAGGTGGGAAACCACCAGCTAATCTTAAGCATTAATCTTAAACGGCAATAGCTTGCCTGCAAATTCCTGGTCAACAGCCGGTCTGCGTAGGCAGGTGGAAAACCACCGGCTGACCACAAATAGCTAAATCAACTATACATCAAATACACTGATGTATGCTGTATGTTGCGCTGAATTAAGCTAATAAAGTTCAGTATCCGGCATTATGTGCTAGTGTGCTTCCAAATAAATACTAGATCACTAGAGCGCGATCCTGTTCGTTCTAGTTGACAGCAAGGTCAACTGATCGAAAAGGGAGCTAAGCAGGGAGGCCCCGGCGTGGCGACAATCACAGTAAAACCAGGATGCCAGCGGAGAAAAACCGGTTTAATCACCATCCGAATTAAGGAAGGCGCAGGAGAAGATAAGTGTTTTAATTAATTACTAAATCAGGTCATTTCACATGAATCTAACATAACGAAAGTTTTGTTTATATATAAAATGCACGGGCGTTGAGATGAACATAGGCAGCCGAAAAAAAACCGAAAATTCGCACCTGCAATCATACATGTACACAGCCGGCCTGCGTTATGCAGGTGGGAAACCACCGGCTAATCTTAAGCGTTAATCTTAAACGGCAATAGCTTGCCTGCAAATTCCTGGTCAACAGCCGGCCTGCGTAGGCGGGTAGGAAACCACCGGCTGACCACAAATAGCTAAATCAACTATACATCAAATGCACTGATGTATGCTGTATGTTGCGCTGAATTAAGCTAATAAAGTTCAGTATCCGGCATTATGTGCTGGTGTGCTTCCAAATAAATACTAGATCACTAGAAAATTTTCTTTTTTGGGTTTGTATCATGGCAGAAATAAGTACAGTGTGCATTTGTTAAACAAATATGGTAATCATTTGAGCAAAGATATTTCTTAATACATAAAAAATATCCCTTAATTTGATCTGTTTACATCTCTGCTAAAGCTTGTTGAGAAATAACATCTCGCCAAAACCTTGAGAATATATTTCGTAACCTGTGATCACATGCCATCGTGAAACAATCGAGAAAAAAAAATTAGTAGCGTTAAATGGGCATAAGCAAAAAAGTAATAGATACATATCTAAACTAGGGCTGTTAGTTGGCAGTCTTTTAAAAAGTTAGACCGGGCTGCGGCCCAGAGCTGATTAGGACCAAATCTGTTAGACTAATTAAATGCACCAACATATTAATTATTATTATTATTATTTATTATAGACTCCAAATAATTAGTTTATTACTCGTTTATTACACAAAAGCCACCTTTAAACAAATATTCAAACCTGTCTAATTAGAACTAGTAATGGCATGCGCTTAATGAGTCCTGTACTGTAAGTACGTATCTAGACAATCATTTTAATTAAAATATAAGTATATCTAATTTTTAAAAAACCCGTTATTATAATAAATAGAATTAAATTTTTAAATTTATTATCGTTGTCTAAGCCCTAAAATTATCCTCATATATATATATATTCTTATAACGATAATAAATTACCATCCATCACGTGTGTCCTGTACATTTTTACAAATCATTTTTTCATGTAAAAATAAGGTACAACTTACATTCTTAACTTATTTCGAATTACCAATTTATTTTAACGTTAAAAATATGAGTTTATGGCTATGAGAGTAAATAGTATTTATCCTCCAAGGCGTATAAAATGTGATCAAATTCGTATAAAATGTATAAAATACCCAATAGCAGAGTGTACAAAATGGGTTTCAAAATAAGTATTTTAGAAATTACAGAATATCTGGTGTCCAAATTATATGTAAGAGGATGTAAATACCTATTTTAAAAACTATACAATACTAACCTGAACCTCTATATCATACTGATCTCGTTTATCGATATTGTATGAAGATGTATAATTTGTAAATCAAAAAAAAAAGATATCACTTCTATAAATTACATGATCCGTCGTCATACAAAATGAAGAATATAACACCCTTATTTTTAAATAAACCGTAGATCTTCGGTTATATAAAGGCCCTTATATGACCGGAAATTTACCTCTTATTCCGCCGTTGCGAAAAGGAGCAGCAAAGATTTTTTTGTCATATTTTAGACTATACTTACAGACTAGATTAATATAAATATAAAGAAATGAGTTATTTTAAATACATCCACTATCATAATCATCGCCACTAAATAATGAAATAAGAAATCAAATTAAAAGTGAATAAGAGGTAAGTTCCCGGCTATATGAGGGCCCGAACGGCCCTTATAACCGGAGATCTACCGGCTTATTTCCCGCAATGGTTATTCTTCATTTGAATGTCATGACAGCATGCCATATAAAGTTGTAATAGTGATTTCTTCTTGATCCACAAATTTCACAATATTGATGGCAAGATCAGCATGGTATAGTTTTAAAATACTGTATAAGTGCGAAATAACGCTCGTGGGCGTTATTTTGGAAATCGGATCCTTCAAAAACGGATCACTGACAATCACTCATAAACACATATTCCACCGCAATTATTCACCGACAGGTTCATTTTATCGACAGTCAATTTCACCGAAGCTCATTTAATTGGCAAGTTTTTTTTTATAAATTACTTAACTTTAACTCTAATTCCAACCTGACCATAATGATATTGACCAGAATTACTTTGTCTGTAAGATGAGCTTCACTGTCGGTGAAGTGAGCTTGTCGGTAAGTAATTGTCAGTGAAATGCAGAGTCTACTAACTAATTGTCGGTGAGTTGATTGGATCCCTTCAAAAACAACTTGTATGGTCAGTATAGCTCTTTAAAGCTTGCATTTTCTTATGCTTTATCATAAGATTTATAACAAAAATTGATTTATCACATTTTACAATCAAATATGGCAAGGATAGACAAGCCAGATATAAATATCATATAAATGATGCCAAGAGAAAATGAGATAAGTTTCAGATGATTAAACCCTGTTTTTCCTTGGCGTCGCTCATAAACTAACTTGATAACTTAACCGGATATTTTAAAAAATATTGATCCGTTAAGCAATCTTATAATCCGGCTATCCGGTAACCACCAGCTATCATATGAGTGCTGCCAAGGGACTTTCAATATATTTTGTGTACAGTTAACCGCCTTTGAAAAATTTATTATGGTGATAAATTTTCCATAGACAGCTAACTGTACACAAAATATATTAAAAGTCCGATCGGCCTTTTTCCCTTGGCAGCACTCATATCACCACTATTACTATTAAACCAAATCTTAACTATTAAACTTATTGTAGTTAATTATGTAATCATATCTAGCTATCATTAATATAGCATTGTATTTGAAATTGTGATTTTTCTAAAAATTGCTAATACTCAGCAAATATTGTAATTTCGTAAAACAATGATTAACTAGGTAAATCTTATACATAATTTAATATATGAGTATATAGCAAGTTTTGATATTTTAGGTAATTTGCAGCATACCTAAAAATTATTAATTGAATAAATTCATAAATTTACGTTTCTGGTTTCGCGTGACAGCGTCGCGCAGCCACCTTATATAGATATCAAGAACACAACATAGATCTACCATATTAGAACACTACTGCACTACGCTAAAACACTAAAACACTAAAACATTAAAACATTAAAGCATTAAAGCATTAAAACATTAAAACATTGAATTACAAAACATGTCACTTTGTGTACCTATGGTACACCGTACTAATCTTCCTTTTTTACAACTTGAAAAACTTCAATCTCATTCATAGTAAATTCAGTTCTATCCAAAATCTCATACATATAGTCATTCTTTCGACAACTCTTTTTAAAAATAGATAAATCCCCACATCCAAATCCAATATTTAGATCATTATCATCAGAGATTGCACGACACGTTGTTGCTCTACTTACAATTTGTGTTTTTGTATCACTACATAATGAAAATATAAAACTTTCTGTGGATGAAACAAACTTATTTGTTCCTAGCCAACTTTCTGGATTATATCCACCGATAATTATTTGTCCTGTTCTTGTTTGTCTTTGAAATGATGATGTTGATGGTGTTGCTGTAGATTGCATTTTTGTTTTAATTATGATCACTGTTGCACCCTGGTTAAAACATCTTTTCCGAAAATCTTCAACAGAAAATCCATCTCGACTTCCTCTTAATAGTAATTTAAAGGAGTATGGAATTTCTTTTGGAAGATAGTATGTTGAACCATCCTTATGATCTATCCAACTCGCAATTAATGCCGCTTGGTTTGGATTAATAATCTTGGAAGCATGCAGAATTCGTGGTGGTAAAATTTCTGATTCAGGAACGCTGTTTGGAATAATGTAAAACAATTTAAGATTTTCTCGAAGTTCTTTTGGTAAAAGTTTTTTGTATTTGCGAACTTTGTAATAATATTCTGTACTTGTTAATTGATAAAATCGAACATGTTGAATACTTCTTTGAAGTATTTTCTCTAATTTTTGAAACTCTTCTTGGCTCCAATTTATAGGATCTGGATCTCTAACATTTGTTTGCGAAATTCCCCATCTAATCACACTTTCCCAAACTTCAATTTCTTTCATTTGAAGGTTATCATTAGTGATGATAGAGATTAGCGCATCTTCTGATAATAATCCAAAGTCATTAGATGAGAATAATAATTGTGGCTCGTCAATGATTAAATTGACACAATGTGATAAAAGTTTTCCAAATAATGATTCATTATACGAAGCTATATTAAACAATTGTACGATATTTTGTCGGATATTTTGTCGAAACAAATCCACGGGATTCCAGAAACTCATAACCACATCTTCACTATCCAGATCTTCCAGAGGGCGACTACTAGAGATCGATAAGCTATATGTTATATATTCTTGGATATAGTCGACTAATTCAATAAGATTTAATTCATCTGAAGCAATAAGCAGATCTAAAATATTGTTTTCTAATATGCTGGTATCTAAATCAACATCACCACTATAAATATATCTAAAGTTTGTTAATTTAATAAATAAATAATTCAATTGGTTCAAAATTTTAAACAAATTATCAAATTATCATTATACTGTATTTGCTTACTTTAAAATAATTCTGAAAACGTTTGGAGTAATATTTGACTTTTGAAAAGTGATTATATCACCTTCTTTCTTGGCCCAATTTGTTGATAAAGCAGCTCGAAAATAAGGTGATCTAGCACGCAAAATAGCTGAGTGTGCTTTAAATATTTCAATATTTGGTTCTTTTCCCACAGTAATATATAAGTTGAAATCATCAGCTTCTGTATAAAGACGAGAAATATCTTGTATGAGAGTAAATAAACGTTTAGGTAAATATTGAGGATTGTTGGCAGTCATTATTCTTTTGTCTTTTTTTTAACATTGTTTAGTACTTTTTTAATGGTTTATATAAAAAAAAATTTTTTAAAAAAAATTCTTTTGTCGCGATTTGAGGGTAGGGTGTCTTAGTGTTGGCGGTAAAATTACTGAATTACGGCATAGAATCTACGCCGTAATTCCGTAATGCCGCAATACCGATGCCGCAATACCGTAATACCGTAATACCGCAATGCCGCAATGCCGTAATGCCGTAATGCCGTAATACCTTAATACCAATATCATAGCTCTATAATACCTTGGTATTGTAATAATGCGATACCGTAATACTATAACTGGAGTTACTTAATAAATAAAGTCACATATGCAGGATTAGAGGTGCATACATTTAGAAATTTGGAGGAAGCTACCCCAGCAAAAATATCACGGCATATTTGCCGTATAAGTAGAAGTGCCGCATGCCGTATAAATCCCGTATACCGTATAAGTATTGTATGTTGTATTAATACCGTATGCCATCATTCACCTTAATTTAGTGGACGAATATAAAGATGGGTTATTAATCGGTAGATTTAAAAGTGATTCATGTTTACAAACACCATTCTATTAGGTCAATGAGTATTATATTAAATTTTTAATGATATAAAAATATATATAATATTAATATGATATTTGACAATGATTAAAATGATAACCTAAATACGGAAAAAGAGATTTTGGGTCAAAATCCCGAACAACAGATTACCGAAAGAACATAACACCGACTAAATTGGCCAGCATTATGGCTAGTGCCGGCTAACTTTGTCGGTATTAGGTTCTTTCGGAGATCCGTTTTTCGGGATTTTGACCCAAATTCGGAAAAAGATATATTGTAATAAAGACAACACGTTTAAAGCATGGCGTTTGGCATGTGATCCCAACAAGTAAAAATGAGAATATTAATGATTGCATCAGAGAATTCCAGCTTAAAACCCTGGGAACGCAATTGAACGGATTTCATTCAACAAATTACCGTATAAGATGAAATAACGCTCGGTGGTATTATTTTGAAATCGGATCCTTCAAAAATAACATATGTTCTCGACATTAGCGCTATGGGCATCCAAAAATAACACACTTCCTAATGTAGCACAATTTTGGACTAGGTTGGGAAACTCCGCCAAATATCACGTGATTGTATTAAAAAATTATGATTACTAATCATCGGCGAAGCTTATTTCTTATATTGCCATCTATTATATAGAACATCCCATACCAGGAACGGAGTGATGCATATCACGTAGTGCATGGTTATATGAAGATCGAAATGGTGTTACTCCGCAAAATCTTATATTTGATTGGTCCTCGTGACCTAATTGTCACATTCCGATTATTTGTCACGTATCAAGTATCGCATTGTATGCTGCCAAATGCTGATTCGTCAGTGCCTTGCGTTATGTACTAAACCTTTATGTGTGTGTGTATATATGCTGCAAGTTCTGCCGATTAATTAATATTTTGCTTTATAATATAAGTAGCTGCGCAACGCAGTTGCGCGAAACCAGGAACGGGGAAGTAGAGATGAGAATGTTATATATCATGAAGAG
>CAJVPY010004267.1:0-12847 GCA_910591965.1 Dentiscutata erythropus | reverse complement strand
CGAAAATCATTAGAGCTTTTATCACAATTATAGATAGAACAGGGGCCATGATTAATTTTGCTCTTCGGCATTTTATCACGAGTTTTTTGAAAATTACTATATTTGGCGCGCTTATTATTTGACATAATTTTTATTTAAACCAATTATTCGCGTTATTTTAATACTACTTGACGAGATTGAAATGATCGAAATGATCAAAAATAAATAAAAAAAAAAAAAACACGTAAACTTTTAAATATAATTTTTATGAATGTGTAAATCTATGCCGGAAGGATGTTATATTTTCTATATGAGCCAATCAAATTTTAAATTTTAATTTGACGAAGATCAAATTTTTAGCCAATCAAATGGATTTTTAATCATGCTATTACAACTAAGACTTAAGACGAAATCTTTAAAAAAGTAACTTTGTCGTTTTGTGTAACCTACGAAAATCATATGATAAAATTTTAGATGTGACAAATCGTGTGACTGATATGGCGCTTTTCAATAGAAAGGGGATAGATCTACCTTTTGGCTAACCAATCAAATTGCGAAATTTACAAAAAGACGAAACCATGGAATTCAAGGGGATTCAAAAAATATGTTGTAAAGCAAAGTGAGAGCTTCATGTTTGTTTAATTATTTTCAATATTCATTTAAAAGATAAGTCAAGCGAGCCTTCCAAAAAAGTATTGTAAAATAATATAAAAAATTTTTTTATCAATTGTGTAACGATTTTGTGACGTATCAACGTTCCCCTGTTCAATCAAATTCGTACAAAGAGAACAATCAAATTCGTACAAAAGGACATTCAATTTGGTACAAAAGGACATTTCAAAGTAATTTGACTAACCTTTGATAATTCAAAATCTAATAATGCAATTTGAATAATTAAATTGGGAACTTTAAACTATAGAAAAAGAAATACATTAGTAAATAAATAAATAAAGATTTGATACTTGTCTTTAGTTTGGGAAGGATCGAAATTAATTGTCATGTGCACGTGTGAACATAACTCAAGTGCCAGAGTCATATGGATATAAAAAGCAAATTGAAAAGTAATAAAAATAGATAGTACTTTTCTTCTAAATTAATCAATCGAACTGTAAATGAATATACTTACCCTTGTTATCATATATGGTATTAGTCTTTATTGTTATACAAATTTGCCGGTCATTCAAAAGTACCATTCTTGATCTATAATATAGGAATTTAATTGGCTAAAATAATAAACAATAAAAATGCACAATATATGTTTATTCTTTAAGAATAAATATATTTTATAAAAATTCACAAAAAGGTATCTAAAATATTACATGCATAATAAAAAAAATCATACGTACATGTAAATCAAATCTATATATAGTCACATAGACGATTTTTTCGTGTAACAAACACGATGATCTATAGTAAAATGCATTGAGTGAACCATGATTGGCTGATGTAAATCAATTGCCCTGTTAACTTATTTATACACTTTAAAGTACTTTTTGAAAACGTAACGTTTCACTAATAAAAATTGTTGCAAAAGTCATTATTAGCTTTAGACGAACGTTAATATTCACCGTGCAAAAGAATCCCACTTCTCACTTACTTTACTTAGAGGCGAATATTTTTACTATTTATTATAGTATTAGTCATATTAACTGTATATGTAAGTTCTAAATGCTGGAAACAGCCAACAAAAAAAAAAGAAGATTGAAACATTACGCGTAAGATCCAACCCTAAAAAAAAATTATTATACCGTTTAGCATGCTATTATAATAAAAAGCTTATACTAATGCTCTTATTTTATTTATTTTATGTAGTTTGTTTGAATATTATAGAGTAAAACATTAGTAACTTTGGGTTAAGTAGTAGGTTGATAGCATGTATGGTATATGAGTATTATTATTTCATTAATTATATGGGTTAAAGGTCGTGTTGTACCTCTAATAAAGATCATTATAATGAAATAAATCGAATTACTTTATTTTTTCAAAAGATAATAAAGATAGTTTTGTTAATAATTTATTCACGTATTAACTATTTTATGAGTTTGGTATTTAGGCCGCTTCTAGTTGATTTTTAGGTTAATGTCAATATTTTATGTACATTTATGGGGGGATAAATTTAAACAAATATAAAAAATGAACATAGTTTCAAAGCTAAAATTTATTTTAGAAAATTTTAAATTTTATTGATTATTTAATATAAATTTTGAATATACTTCAATAGTGAGCTTTTATTTTTTGCTTTTAAACATGATTGGTGCACAAGTAGACCATTCACGGCCATTAGCATCACATGGTGTGCAAAGTGTGTAAATAAATTTGAATTGTGATTTTAGCTCACCTGATAGATCTAAAATACCATCCTCTGCTCCACACCAATAACATAAATCGACATCCTTTATGCGATATGAATAATAATTTTGCTCAATAGGTGAATTACAAGTAATATCTTGGTGTATATAAAGTTGATTAGAAAGTAAGTGTTTATCTAGAAGAAGTGGAGATCCACAACTACATGAAATATTTTCAAGATATTGTATAATTGTTTCAGTATCATCTTTATTTAAAGATGTATCATTATAAATGCAAAGATATTTTTCACAAAAATCACAACAAACTAGAAGTCAAATTTTTGTATTTATAAATCTTCTAGTGTGAGATTCTGATTCTTTACTAGTTGTTTTTTGTTGTAATAACTGATATTATTTACTTGTTGAGTATCCATATAATTCATCAAATTCTTTATAATGTTTTTTATCTATAAATAGAATTATTTAGCTTAAATACAAAGCTTTATAATTCTTTAACTCTATATTCTTACCTGTAGAAAGTTCAGGATCAGGTAAAAGATATAAAATTTTAAATTAATCAAGTGGCATTTGGATTAGTTATCATACATAACAATTGCTATTAGTACACTTTTTGATTTGAAAAGTATAGATTCAGATTTGACAATGAGACTTTAAAAAATTATTATAAAATTGCTGTTTATTTAAAGAATTTAAAGTTGTTATTGTTTGCTCAAGACTTATTTTACTACTATTTTTGTTTGCTTTACCCGGCAAAGTCACTGCCTCATTTATCCTTTTTGGGCGATGCTTGGTCATTGTTTTGTCCAGGTATTTATCCCCTGGTTCTCTCCTTATGCCTCAGCCGGAGATTCAATATACCATGGTCTTGGGACATCTTGATACGGATCTCATCTTCGATGTCAAAAAGATTTCTTTATGATTTTCTTCTCACTTTAATTTCTAGTGTTGGAGGCTTTTTAATAGCTAGGCTCTACCTTGCACCAAGGCTTATCCAATGTTCACGTAGCTTCAATTGATTGGAAAGAGTTTTTTTTTTTTTTTATCGCATTTTCGCCTCCTTATTGTCACGTTTTCCATTTCTCGTGACATCATGAGATCGTCGATTTTACCGGTAACAGTTAGTGCTCCAAATCAGGTCGGGTCAGGTTCAGGTTAGAAATTTCTGACCCGAAAATTTTGGGCCGGGTTCGGGTCAGGTTCAGGTTGAATATCAACCCGACCCGAACTGAAAATTATCCAATTTATAGATGCGCGAAATTAGCATTTTATGTTTTTTTTTGGTCCTAATAGCCAAGTGCATATGTATTTTTAAATAATATTTTAAATAAAACAGTCAAGTATGCACCAATCAGATTTCTTCAAACGATCGACACAAAATTGTCATTCGATTTTTGATTGGTTAACGACCACAGATCTGCAAATTTTGGCCAACATTACATAATTGTACCAGAAACAAATGCAATGAGAGTATAGTTTATATGCTGTTTGAAGTGGGATTTGTTCGCAAAATCTTAAGTTTGATTGGTCCCATGACTTATTTGTCAAATTTTGTTTATTTTTCACATATTATCCATCACGCTATTATTTTTCACATATGAATTCATCACACCTTATATTTGTGTATCCTCATGATACATTGTATGACATAGATCGATGAAGGTATCTATATGCGCAAATCAATGAAATGCTGATACGTAATTGCAAACATGAGCAATATCAGTCACAATAGCTAACAATATTAAAAGCAACAATTTTATACACAAAAATTGTTGACCTGATGCAATTTTATTTGTCTGTTCACTTGATATTTGGTATTTTTCATTTTTTTTCGTAGGATCTTTTATCGGGTTGATTAAATAATAATCACTAAACATCAAAGAAATTATGAAATGTTTTTTCGATGATCAGATAACCTGCTAATTTATTGTCATAGACAGAAAGATCGATTTGCAAATCTACACTTGATGATTAACCAATCAAATTACACAAATTTTATTCGTTATTTTACAATATTAAGAAAAAAGTTTATAAGAATCAGTAAAAATACTGATTATATACATGTAAAAAATAGGCAAATATATGTAAAGAGGAGTAAAAGCAGTGTTCAACTACTAAAACAACCAGAACTTACTAAATCTAATTACAGAACTATCTAAGAACCCAAGCTCATATCTACGATCTATAAACCCAAACCTAAAAACTAACCCAACTTAAGAGTGCTTTAACCCTAAATTTCCTATTACTAACACCACTAACAAGCTTATTCCGCTTCAAAACCCAAATCTGAAATTCTGATCTCTAAAAAAAACCTGCTATTTGTTAGTAACTATTTTTTTTAGTGCATGTTAAAATTCAAACAAACCCTTTTTTTTCTTTACCTAGTTCAGAAAGTCACGTCTAAGCTAACACCACTTAAATTTAAGATTATTTAAGATTATTTTTAAAGGTGGTCTGCTAGCACTAAAACGAAGCGAATTGTGTAAAAAAAATTTTTTCACATTAGTGAAATGTTGCATTTCTCAAAAAGTACTTTAAAGTGAATATTTGTCTCTTTGTTATAGTCCTAAAGAGTGCACTTAAAAAAAATTTCCAAGTGCGCATGCATTTAGAAATATTGTATCATTAATACCCTGACTCAACTCTCTTACATGATTTTTATCATTGAAGAAATTTACAACTAGTTAGTGCATTATTAACTCAGTGAATTATTAAGTAAATTACCGATTTTCACAATTATAATTGGAATGTATTACAATAGCTTTTAAGCATAACTAGAGTATCACCCTTTAATAGCAATCCAGTAGTTATTACAGCATTTTACAGCATACATTGAAACTTTAAAATTTAAAAATTGGGTGTGACTTTAGAGAGTTTTGACTGTACACTGAAGAGAATATTAATCATATGAATTGATCGTATAACAGAATAATCTATTCGGCTGTTGATTAATACCGGGATATTTTTTAAAGAATTTTACAATTGAATAGTATGTCGATACAATTTAAAGTGTTACTCTCAAAGGGATACTATGCAGCACTGTATGGTAGCAGACTATTCTAAATTTTCTAAATTTTGTATTTTATTGATTGTGGATTGAGACTAGATTTCGGTTTAGTGGACCAGTACATCAATCATTGTCTGTCCACGGTTTGCTACCTGGACCAAAACTGAACTGACCGTTACATCCCTACCATATAAAATCGAACTTACATATGTACGTACGTACAGCACATGCATATGTTACACTGTACAAATATACCAGTATATTATACATATGTACTGTACGTATGCGTGTGAAAATAACGGACTTAATCCTTTCACGTTAAAGTTAACATTCATGGCATCAAAAATATTTATGGGCGATATGCCCGAATTAATGGAAAATATTCTTAATAATTTAAAAAACGAATTTTATTCCTTATATTCGTGCGCACTTGTGAGCCAACATTGGTGTAAAATGTCAATTCCTATTCTTTGGCAAAATCCGTTTTCACTTGATCAAAATCCATTATTCATTTCCCAATACTTTTCATATCTTGACGAAGAAGAAAAATTAGGTTTGAAAGAATATGGGATAAATGTAAAATTCTCAAATACACTATTTAATTATGCAAGATTTCTGAAAGTTTTCGATTTATCCATTCTAGAAAGTAAAGTCCAAAAATGGATCGATTTCCAGCCTGTTGATTCAAAGCCATATCAATTAATATATCGTTTAGTTAGTTTATTATTTAAATTATTTGTTGAGAGTGGGGCAACTTTGCATAAATTAGATTTATGTTTTTCTGATTATAAAGTTTATTCTGATTATGAAATTTATTCTGAGACCCTCTATTTTTTAGAACAAAATGGACTATTTTTCTCACGACTTCAAGATTTATCCTTGGGTCCAGTATCAGGATTCAACACCAAAAATGATATTGCATTACTAAAAATCTTGGCAGAAAATGGTACAAAAATTAGTGCTTTGAAATTTGAACATTTTTATTCTGATGTCAAGCCACAATTATATCATGCTCTTATATGTATTATTAAATCACAACAGAAACTTAGACAGTTTAGCTTTGTCAGTGACGAATATCTTACGGAATTCCACGGCATCATTTCAGCTTTAGAAAGTCAAAAAAAAATCATTACAAGAAGTTATCATAGGAAATTGCACTTTTAGCACAGAGTTCAAGGTGCTAATGAATTGTAAAAATTTAGAAATTCTTCGTATCAGGTATTGTGATAATGTGAAAATATTAGAAGCAAGCCTCAGCACTTTAGAAATTACTAGTCACTCACTTGATGCATCGAATATAGTACAAATTTTACAAAAGTCTGGCTTGTATCAACAGAGAAAGGAATTCAGGAAGAATCGTTATTACTAGAAACACTTAAATCCTTTTGTCCAAACATTACTTATCTCAACATTTCAAATATTGGATTTTCCACACAATTCATAGAACTTATTGATAATTTACAAAAACTTCAATTTCTCACGTTATGGTACATTTATGATTTTGATGAAGGATTAGAAATACGAATTACTTAATTTGCAGAAATATTGCCGTTAACATTACAATACCTTGACTTAAGGTATTCTAGTTTTAGTTCAAATGTTGATATTTTGCTCAATAATTGTAATGCACCTTTAAAAAATTTATTAATTGATACTATTAATAACGAGAATGCTAAAGCGTTAATTAAAATCTGTATACGAAATAGATCTTTGATTTACGTGGGTGAATGCCATTATTTTAATTTAGATAATAATATTAGAAATGAATTAGAAGAATATGTTACATTGATACCATATGAGCGTATTGTTGTTAAATGCTAATTTCTATAAGCTCTTTTTATAATCAAGTTAGCATCACATTCATATTTTATTATGAAAATTGTAAATTTTTTTTAGGGTCTTTTGTGTGGTCTTTTTTTTTATAGTTAGGTTAGGATTAGGGGTAGTTTTATTAATAAAAGTGTATATGTGGGTTTTAGTAGGTACGTATTATGGGTTTAAATAGAAACCCCAAATTTTCTGTATAATCCATTTTCAGCACAACCCCTACATTTATTAATTTTTAAAGGCAGTGATATTCTATTAATACACATAATAGTGGCTCAATAAATTATAATAGTTCAAATATTTAATCATTTATATTGTTATTAGGATAAATATTTGAAAAAAATTTTAATACTGTAAATGAAATGTTTTATTCCAACTATTGCATGCAATATGAAGATAGTGGTTGGAATCAGTGTGTTGGGAAATCGATCTGTAGATTAATATTTTACTGCTGTTTTCATAAATCTTAGGACATATCGAATCGATAAAGTTTTGACATCAGTTAATGTCGGTAATATATAAATCGGTCATAGAAAATTTTTTAGCTGTTCAGAATTTGTGAAAAACTGTAATGTCAAAATCAAACCCTTAATATTTTAAAACCGTCTTGAATCTCATTTACTATCCCTAAACATAATAAATCACTGCAATTCATAATGGTTTGAACTTTACCCCCATATTGTATTTTAAATTGAATTTACAGCGGTTTTCATAAATTCTGGAAAATCTGGAAAAATTGCATTGTTATTGAATGATACTATCGTAATAAATTAATAAAGAACTGCAAATTATCGGTTAAATTTTTTAAAAAAACTCTTAAATGATATTACATAATTATTTTCGATTTAATAAAATAATAAGCCTCACAAAACACTTTTAGACAAACCACTAAAGAAAAGAACATGAAAAAAATCATAAGATATCGATATTTTTATTATGAGTATTATTAGAATATTCTTCTATCAGTATTTCTAAAATACTATTTGCTGTATGTTTTTAATATGTAATTGTTGATCAGAAATATAAGACATGTTAAAATATGTATCCGAAAGATATCAAGTTTCGAGAGAAAGTTCACGATTAAAAGTGTTAATTATTATTGCTATTATATAAATAAGCTTACAAATCAAAATAAATGAGATTTATAAATCATTGATTTCGAAATAATACATCACTAATTTAATTCGAAATCTGAAACCTGATTCTTAATTCTGAATGGCCCTATTACTGTAATCCTATCCTAATCAGAGGTTTAAGTTTATCACTGCGAATCAAAAACTTATCGAACCGGCAGATATTCTGTCGGTCAGTTTTTGCCAAAATTTCCAGAATTTATGAAAACAGCTGTAAGTGTAAGGAGTGTAGATTACAGCTGTTCTCATAAATTTTGGAACATCTAGTAAAAAATTGACCGAATGATTGTTTAGCCAATTCGATAAGTTTTTGATTTCGGCAATGAACGATTACGTAATAATGTGTATATTTTGCTAATGACTGAAAATGTATATCGATATCACTATTTTTATTTTTGCGATTCAGATAAGTTGAATATTATATTAGATTCAGCTGCTATGACTTCAGACAAAGTTGGATACGTATTCATATTCAACATTAGTTACTTCAGACAAGCTAGGCATTTTTAATAGTTTTTAAGCATAACTGGAGTATCACCCTTTAATAACTGTCCGGTATTTATTACAGCATTTTACAGCATGAATTGAAACTTTTAAAAATTTAAAATTGTGCGTGACTTTAGAGAGGCTTGACTGTACACTGAAGGGAATATTAATCATATGAATTGATCGTATAACAGGATAATTTATTCGGCTGTTGATTAATACCGTGATATTTTTTAAAGAATTTTACAATTGAATAGTACGTCGATACAATTTAAAGGTTACTCTCAAAGGGATACTATGCAGCACTGTACGGTAGCAGAGCCAGAATACTATTCTAAATTTGCAATTCTATTGATTGTGGACTGAAACTAGATTTAAGATCGGTTTAGTGGACCAGTATATGAATCATTGTCTGTCCACGGTTTGCTACCTGGGCCAAAACTGAACATCCCCACCATATATTATATATTTTCTACAGGGGATCCCCAAATTTCCGGGTCGTAAAAGCCGGAATGCGTCGTGGTTAGGGTCGGGGCTAGGGCTGGGTTAGGGTTATCGCGAGCAATAGGCTATTGTAAAATTATCGGCTGGGCACTTTTCACTTAATGAACGACTATTGTTTCATTAGTAAAATTCTTGGTGATCTTGGGGCAAAATCGATCAACTCTGACCCTTCCGACCAGAATTCCGAAGCCTCCGACCCGGAATTTTGGGGATCTCCCTGTAGGAGTTCCCACCATATAAAATTGGAACTTACGTACGTACATGCATCAGCATTGCATCATTTGCATTAGCGTTGTGTTACTTTGGTGGCCTGCCACTGTACGAATATATCAATATATTATACATACATACGTATGCGTGTGACTCAAATCTTTCATCGTTATGGCTTCAAAAATATTTATGGGCGATATGCCCGAATTAATGGAATACATTCTTAATAATTTATATAATAAAATTTATTCTTTATACTCGTGCGCACTTGTGAGCCCACATTGGTACAAAATGTCAATTTCTATTCTTTGGCGAAATCCGTTTTCATTTGATCAAAATCCATTATTCATTTCTCAATATTTTTCATATCTTGACGAAAACGAAAAACTTGGTTTGAAAAAATATGGGATAAATGTAGAATTTCAAAATACACTATTTAATTATGAAAGATTTCTGAAGATTCTCGATTTATCCATTCTAAAAAGCAAAGTTAGAAAATGGATCAATTTCCAGCTTATTAATTCAAAACCATATAACACTCAATTAATATATCGTTTAGTTACTTTACTATTTAAATTATTTGTTGATAGTGGGGCAACTTTGCACAAATTAGATTTATCTGATCATGAAGTTTATTCTGATTATGAAATTTATTCTGAGACCTTCTACTTTTTAGAACAAAATGGACTATTTTTCTCACAACTTCAAGATTTATCCTTGGGTCCAATATCAGGATTCAACACCAAAAATGATATTGCATTACTAAAAATCTTGGCAGAAAATTGTACAAAAATTAGTATTTTGAAATTTGAACATTTTTATTCTGATGTCAAGCCACAATTATATCATGCTCTTATATGCATTATTAGACAGTTTAGCTTTGTCAGTGACGAATATCTTACGGAATTCCACGGCATCATTTCAGCTTTAGAAAGTCAAAAAAAATCATTACAAGAAGTTATCATAGAGAATTGTACTTTTAACACAGAGTTCAAAGTGCTAATGAATTGTAAAAATTTAGAAATTCTTCGTATCAGGTATTGCTATGATGTGAAAAAATATGTGAAATTATTAGAGGCAAGCCTCAGTACTTTAGAAATCACTAGTAACTCGCTTAATGCATCGAGTATAGTACAAATTTTACAAAAGTCTGGCTCATTATTACAACGACTAAAACTTGATTCAACAGATGAAGAAATTCTAGAAGAATCGTTATTACTAGAAACACTTAAATCCTTCTGTCCAAACATTACATATCTCAACATTTCGTATTTTAAACTTTCCACACAATTCCTAGAGCTTATTGGTAATTTACGAAAACTTCAATTTCTCACATTATGGTGCTATGTTGATATACCCGAAGAAGAACTAAAAATACGAGTTAAGCAGCTTGCAGAGATACTGCTGTCAACATTGCAATATCTTGATTTAAGGTATTCTGATTTAGGTTCATATATTGATATTTTGTTCAATAATTGCCATGTACCTTTAAAAAATCTACTAATTGATTGCCTTTATAACGAGAATGCTAAAGCGTTAATTGAGATCTGTATACGAAAAAGATCTTTGAATTATGTGGGTGTTAGCTGTTATTTTAACTTAGAAGGTAATATTAGAAAGGAATTAGAAGAATATGTTACATTGATACCATTGTTGTTAATTGCTAATTTCTATAAACTCTTTTTATAATCTAGTTAGCATCATATTCATATTTTATTATGAAAATTGTAAATTTTTTTTAGGGTCTTTTTTTTTTTATAGTTAGGTTAGGATTAGGGGGTAGTTTTAATAATAAAAAAGTATACCGGGTGGGTGAAAAGTCTCTATACAAGACCCTTTTTTTACTATCTCCGCTAAAATTTATAATATTTAATTTTAAATACAATTTATATAAAATATTGCAACGATTACTATTTTAGTGATTTAAAAAAAAGGGTCCTGTATAGAGACTTTTAACCCACCCGGTATGTGGGTTTTATAGGTATTATGAGTTTAAATAGAGACCCCAAATTTTCAGCATAATCATTTTCAACACAATCCCCACATTTATTAATTTTTAAAGGCCGTGATATTCTAATACACATAATAGTGGCTCAATAAATTATAATAGTTCGAATATTTAATCATTTATATAGTTATTAGGATGAGTATTTGAAAATAATTTTTTATACTGTAAATGAAAATGAATTATTCCAAATTACTCATGCAATATGAATATAGTGTTACGTACCATAATTGATTGGAATAATTGTAATTATGAGGGATTCATTAGGTCAAAGGAGTCTAATGGTATATACTGAAGTTGAGTGCTTTGTGCAATGCTTCTGAAAATATAGTATACAAAAATATGTTGTGAAGAATTTGCATTTCTTGCGATTATATTCTGAAGAATTTAGATTGTATAAATTTGAATTATCAAATTTTTTAAAGTCTCATCATTGATAATGGTTGGAATCGGTGTGTAGGGTAACCTAACTTAAGATATAGCAACTTAAGTAAGCCGACCTGTAGGTCAATGTATAATTAATATTTTATGGCTTTTTCATAAATCTTTGGACATGTCGATTACTGTACAGCGCTACATATAGTACCCGGCATTTTACAAGAAATCCATGATTAATTAAATAATACCCTTCGGGCACTTTATGAAAAAGGTATACTATACAAAGGTGTCACTGAAGAGAATATTAATAGTATGAGTTATCATATAACAGGATCATTTATTCGGCTACTTGATAAATGTCGGGATACTTTTCAAAAATGTTCGAACCTACAATTGATACTATTTAAAGGAAATGCTTCTTCAAGGATACTATATGCAGCATATACAGTAACAGAGCCAGAATACTCGTCTAAAAATTGTATTTCTATTGATTGTGGACCAAGACTGAATTGTGATCGGTTCAGTGAACCAGTTTTTGAACCTTGGTCTGGTCCACGGTTTACTAATTGGACTAAAACTGAACTAACCGTAACATCCCTACCATATCTGATATGAAATTAGAGCTTACGTACGTACGTACGTACAGCACATGCATCAGCGTTAGCATTAGGAATTTAGGTGTTACTTTGGTAACCCTGCTACATTGTACAAATATACCAGTATATTATATAATACATATGTATTGTACGTATGCGTGTGAAAAGAACGGACTTAATCCTTTCACGTTAAAGTTAGCATAAAAATAATTCATGGCATCAAAAATATTTATGGGTGATATGCCCGAATTAATGGAAAATATTCTTAATAATTTAAAAACCGAATTTTATTCCTTATATTCATGCACAGTTGTGAGCCGACATTGGTGCAAAATGTCGATTCCTATTCTTTGGCAAAATCCGTTTTCACTTGATCAAAATCCATTATTCATTTCCCAATACTTTTCATATCTTGA
>CAJVPY010004266.1:0-12848 GCA_910591965.1 Dentiscutata erythropus | reverse complement strand
ATATTTCATGATTAAAATAATAAATATATATTTATGGTAAATTCTTTGAATATTTCATGATTAAAATAATAAATATATATTTATGGTAAATTCTTTGAATATTTCATGATTAAAATAATAAATATACACGTATAACCTCATACCAATTCTTCATCTTGAACGAGCTCGGCAACTGTAAAATGTTTTCCCTTGATCCTAGTAATAATTCACGAAAAAAACAATAATTGAGAGTTAACCTTTAATATAGTTTGCCCTAACCTCTCACTATAGCATAGTAAGAATAATTTAAAACTTTTATTATTATAATGCTATAACAGAGGTTTTACCATAATAGATTAATTATTCCAGCCTGAACAGACTGAAAGATAATCGAAAAGAAAGTTTATGATTATTACCAATATTTTTTCGCAAGATCAATATCTTGAAAAACGGTAAGTCTGCAATCCGCAGCTGAAACAAAAACGTTATCATCACCAGGTACCGCAGGGGGTCTGGCACCAGGCTTCAATTTTCTATAAAAAAATTCATTGAAATTCTGATATTTTTTTAAATCCGGTTCTAATAATTCATCAACCTTAATATCATAGTGTTTAACAAAACCAGGGATGGTTTTAGTAGAATGTGGTGAATCAAAATATTGTCCCTGACGCTTTGATTCAACTTCGAAAAGATGTTTAATGCCTGATGATTCGACAACTAATAATTTAAACATGATAAAAAATCAGTTAGGATTTTTTTTTTTTAGAATAATAATAATTTGATAATTGGTACCTTTTTCTTCAATTTTTCCAGAAAATAGTAAATGCATTCCGATCCTAGCATATATTGGCATTTCCTCCCATATCTTATCACCAGTCTGAATATATATATATATATGTTATCGGTAATTAATTAAATTTTAAATTTTTAACAGAATAAATTCCCGATCACGTGACTCACTTCGCGAACAATTACATAATTCCCAAAATGCTTTTTAGCAGCCCAGTTTTTCAATGGTGGTAGGAATTTGTAAAGTGAATGAAGGGAGGGATGCATCAAAGATTTATGTGGAGGCTTTGAATTTGAAGGAGCAAAAATGCTTTCACCAGCTTTTAAAAAAGACCGAAGAGTATTATGAGAAATTACATGAAATAGTATTTACAAATACAAAATAATATCCAAACCATCTTTTTCAGTCGTATGCGAAACCACCGTTTTCAATGCCTATAGCATTTTAAATTTAGAGAAATAAGTTTTGAGAACGCCTCCTTTCACCGACTTATAGTTAAACATGACAAAATATTAACAAAAAATTTACATGTATTAAAGAATGATGATCAGTTTTTTTATGGTATCCATGAATAGAATCTAAATCCACAGGAACTTTATCGTGGCTAGTGTCGATATTTATGTCACGGTTAGAATTACCCGAATTATTCATTTTTATTAATATATAATTTACTATATAGTGATAAATATCGTTTGAAAAAAGAATGTTACGAGCTTATAGCATTCAGTCGCGAGAGGGGCAACTCATTTTATAAGAATTTTTAGCCACTTTCCACCTGACAAAAATCAATCCAAATTATATATTGCATCACAAAGATGTAATCACATGCATAAGATCAACCAAAATTTTTCATATTTAGGCATAAACAAAAACTAACTGGCTAAAGGTTTAAACATTGTATTCCTTAACGTATAACGTCAATTTTCTTATTACTGTATTAGTGTATAATGTTTTTGTGATACATATGTTGTAATGAGTGACCCGTTATAGTCTCAAAGGTCAAAATACATCAATCATGATCTTATTCTTACGTACGTACGTACTGTACGTACGTGAATGCTGAAAATAACAGGTAATAAACCTTATTTCAAATAGTGAACGTGTTATGATAAATCGGCGGAAAAAACGTTACACGTATCAAGACTTTATTAAATTAGCAGTATGTTTTGAACCGATTTTAATCAGTTTTAGCATATGAAAATAAACCGGTTCAAACTCCTTAAAAAAAGTAAAATACAAACCGAAGTTTTTGATCAAATCAAATAATTCATCATGATTTAGTCTTATACAGTATAAAGTCAGCCAATTAAACCAAACACTATATATTCGTATTATATTATTATTGGCTGGCTTACAAACATGTGACTTATTAAAATAGTAAAATAAAATAACATTCTGATTGGCTTGTTTAACTTCAAAAAGGTGTTAAATTGTAATTACAAATAGTTTTATAATTTTTTAAATTTTTGAAAGCTTTCAACCTACATATTGTAGTAAATTATTAAATTTTACAATAATAAAAATTTTGTTTCAAATTAAAATTCCGAAATTTATAATTAGTGTTACAAATTATTGCTATATATCTTAATCTAATTACTCAAGTAAATATTTTTAATAAAACTCTAAACAATATATAGATTATATAAAATTTTGGAAAAATATTATATTTGAAAAGGCGGTAATTAGTCTAAAAGATTATATTTAAAAGTGGATAAAAACTTTTTATATACTGTAATATTTTCAAAGTGAATAAAAGTAATTAATTAAAATAGGTGATATTTAAGTTTTGAATAACAAAATAAAAAAAAAGAGAAAAATTTGTTTAAAAAATTAGGAAAATTAATTTTTCAATATATTTTTTTTGAATATTTCTAACCATAACCGGTGGTGACCATCACCAGAGTGATTATATTATATATAAAAAAAATAATAATTCTTAAAATTGCACCCTAACCCTAAAAATATTTATGGGTGGTGACAATCACCACCGGTTATTTGTAGTAAAACTCTATTTTTTTAACATTAAAGCTTATCAGTTATGTACAAAATAAGGTTAATTGGCTCTAATGAAAGTGGATATATATATAACATCTATGTGTATTGTTGGGGTCTTAGTTTAACTTTTACAATATACAAGTATAATTGTGCTTTTGATACTTCAGAAGTATCCTTCTTGACGCTTCCATAGTAAAAATATCAAAAGGGTAACTTTGAATTTTCTGTCTGTCTCACTTGCATATTTATGTAACACAACAAATCCCATGCGATTTCTCTCCGAACTTATAGTATTTATTAACTGTTGTGATCTTTTGCTATGATATATTTATGAACACTTGATAACCGAATGTTTTTATCGGTAAATTTTTTTAGCTGTTTTAGAATTTATAAAAAACAGCTATAAAAGTTCTCAATTTTAACCTGGCTGGGTTATAGAAACACTATCAGCTATAGAAACCAATTAATTAATTTTATTGTCTAAGAACATTTTTTTATAAAAAAAAATTTATTCGAATATACAGTATATTTAATTCTATGTGAAGTACTCCTTGTTTTGAACTTAATTAAAAAGATGAAATCTTGCATGTGAGTGAAATTCATATCATTCCATATACTTCAGTACGAAACCTTGCATTTAGAGAAAATATTACTGAATTTACTGAATTGCATTTAGAGAATTTGGCATTTAGAGTAAACATAACAGTTCTAGCATTCGTGAGACATTTTCTTGTACCACAAGATTGCCCCTCGTGACGTAATATTCACTTTGTTTGGTTTTATTTGCATAAAAAATAATTCGCGCTTTCGTTTACCTTGTAAAAATATTTTATCGTCTTTAAACTTTTATTACTTTTCGATTTTGCAAAATGTTTTATTCGGAAGCTATTTTGTCTAAAAAGGTAATTTTAACGTGGCTTTTTTCTCTTAGTTTAACTTATATCAAACTATTTCTGACTATTTCGCTTGTCTCCAATTTAAAACACCTTGTAAAAAGGGTCCATTGGCGAAAGTATGGCTAGCCGCGCACTGGGAACGAAAATTGAGTAAGGCTCAGTTTTTACAAACAAACATACAAACTTCTGTAGGTACGTATAACACTGTAAACTTTTGTATTGCTGTTTATTTGTTTGAGTTTCCAATTTTTGCTCAGATTTATTGCTTGCAAAGAAATCTTGCTCCTATTCCAAATAAAAATATATTAAAAAGTTACTTCTTTCGATTTTATTTAAGGTGCTATCCTCGGTGGAGATCAACCACCCATGGCACTACGCTTGTCAGGGCAATTATTACTGGGTGTTGTCCGCATATATTCAAGAAAAGCGAAATATCTGCTTGATGATTGCAATGAAGCTCTACATAAAATTAAGATGGTATTTAAATTCAATCAACATTATATAATTATATAATTATGGTATCTGGTATTACTGATCTGATCACATATTAATATTTCTTTTGTATAAAGGCATTTAGACCAGGCGAAGTTGATTTAGTTGAAGAACAACGAATAGCTAATTTTGAATCTATCACATTACCTGATAATATTACGGAGTTTGATATATTATTACCAGATCCTAGTCTTAATATCAAGTAATGAAACTCAGATAATTGCTTAAATATTTACGTCATTTTTATTAATTAACTAATACAAGTGTAATTAAATTAGACAATGGACTGATATAACACCGGTTGCAACTACAAGTTCATCAAACATCTCAAGACCACAAGACATTACTATAAGAGACAATTTTGATGTTTCATTAACTTCAAATATTGGGGATGATTTATTAGGGGATGCTTTCGATACAGAAGATGGTCGAGGTCTGGATCTTAATTTGGATGATGAATTATTCGATTCGAAGGCGCATGGTCACGATGCCAGATCTGAAAGTAACGATGGATCTATTGATATTGAAATGGCGAGAGATGCACAACCTGAATTGTCGATGACTATAGAAGATGTAATTGGTAGTGGTAGTAAAAATGCCGTCGAAGATGACCCATTGATGATAATAGATGATGGTCCTGAATTAAATCTTATGGATGATAACCTATTGGACGACAATCTAATAGAATATACAGTAGATATGCCAACTTTAGATATTGGTAGACCATCATCAGAAAGCCTTGAAACAAGACCACTAGAAATAGATGTTAATCTTGATACAAATGTTACAAATATGGTAGAGGAAATTACGACTACAGTTACAAATGTAGAGGAAATTACGACTACAGTTACAACTACAGAAATTGATAATGATAAACAACCGACTATTACAATCACGGATGAAATTCAAAATCAGGAAGATCAAACAGTTCAAGAAACTATGAGGTTTACTCCATTGTCTCCACGAAGTCCTGAACAAGAAGTTCCTGAACTATTTCAGGATGAGGTTATTCAACCTACAACACCAAATCGTAGAAAGCGTAAATTAATCGTAGATGAGGTGACTGAATTACCAAATAGACATATTGCAAACCAAATCAAGGATACTTCCGATATTTTGATTACGGTGTGTATTTAAGTGTAAATTATTATTAAATACTTTTACTTTTAATAAAGGAATTACTGAATTTCTTTTTATAGCCATCTTTTCTCCAAGCGTCGCGTAATTTACTACGCATCGGGGAGATTAGACAAACGGGCGCTTCTTATTACCTTGATTTAAATGTTCCACATAATCTTATGCCCCAATTCCATCACCTCTTTGCTCGAAAACGTCTGAGGATGACACCATCCCCGCCTCCTGAGGATTATAAGCAAGAGGAGGCTGTTCAAGCTGGACCATCTCGAGTTGATAATCCAATAAACGAGGAATTTACTGAACACGAAAACAATAATACTTATGTAAGTAAAATTAGATATTGATTATGATAACCGTTTGAACTGTTAACAACCAAATTTTTTTTATAGGACGATTTAGATTTTCAAAATGCATACAATAGTCCTATTTTGGATCACGGTACTGTAATGATAAAATTTATGCACATTAAATTATTTTTTTTATGTAATTTATTTATTTATTTTTTTTTCAGAATCAACTAAAGGTTCTGTCGTAGAAGAAATTGAGAAAGGAAAAGAACAAGAAAAGACTCATAACACAGATAAAGAAAGTGTTGCCGAGCAAAATTTAGCCACACCAGTGGAATCAACGTCAGAACATGATGATGCTGAGAATAACTTTGATATGGTAAATAGCATATAGTTGTGCTGTTCTTGATACATGAATATGATAATCTTAATTACTTATATTACAGATATCCCATCATGAAAACGATAATGCACTAGACATTACTAGCCCAATTGACGATGGAGGAGGTACAGTTCTTGCATAATTATTAAACTTAAATAAAATAGGCCCAATGTAATTTCCTTACGCTTTTTATTTTGGATATAGAATCATCAAGCAGTCGTGGTATAACCATTTTCGATCAAGACGAGCCACAGGATCAGCAAGCTACAGGAAATGAATCCGGATACAGCAAGAATACAGTCAAAGCAATGCGACTTTTGAGGGATAAATGTCGTGGAGAGATAAGTGATCGAGCTAATGGAAAATCAAAAAGTCCGGTACAAGTGGTTGTCAGTTATGATTCAGTCGTTGGCACGGTAGGACATTAATATTAATAAATTGTACTGATTGACTTTATATTAATGTTATAATAGTAATTATATTATGTATATATCTCTTTATCTTCAGGCTAAACGACAAGATGCTGTTAAGCTGTTCTTTGAATTATTAGTCTTAAATACTAAAGACGTTATTCATGTAAAGCAAAATCAGCCATATGGAGATATAGAGATTCTATGTAAAGTAAGGATGCTGAAGTTTTGAACTTTATAAATTTAATCGGCTTGATATATTGAATTTATTTTAATCTTTATTATCATTTTAGGATAAATTATTCGATTTACTAGAAGAAGGAGTTGTGTAAAGCCAGATGTGATCACATGACTCGTCGAGATTGGATATACATAGCTGACTGTGTCCTATTTTATATTCAACCACTCAAGAGAATTATGATCACATTAATAAAATTTTTAATATTTTTTCATTAATAGCGATAGTTAGTGTTTAGATCTGGATGTGCATCTTATTTTTTTTCAAAAATCCGGTTTTATAAATAGATGTTTAATCTTAACCTTTAATCCGGTCTTTATTAATACAGTCGACTCTGGATATACCGGACTGCATATTCTGGATCATTTTGTTCGATATAGAGTAACCAATAAAATCTCTCACAAACCTAAATTTTACTCAAAATTTTCATTTTCTTTTGGAATATTTCGGATCTTATTATTTCGTAGACATGCATATTCAAGAAAATATATAATAGTTCGCTATATCGAAATATGCATACATAGTTTTGGGCTGGTAAAAGAGTTCGGATGCGGTATATAAAGATTTACTATCTAAATTCGGTATACCAAACTAATTTATTATAAAAAATCCGTTCTACCAAATCTGGTTCCGATTTCGGTCGGTGTATTCAGAGTGATTGGTTAAAATTAATGATAATGTTAAAGATCACTTCAGTTAATCGAAAAGATTGTCAATCACCAGCAAGTCACATTGAGGGAACTACTCGGAGAACAGCCACAATTAAAATTTTACCGGAGTGGATCGATTTTGAATTTACTGTAAGAACTAGGACCATCGGTGAAGGTCGGAGTCAGGGACAGAGTTAGGAATAGTTTATAATCATGTTCTGTAAGGCAATTGTTTTTTTTTTTTATAGAACACGAAAGGCAGTTAGTTTCATAAGTGAGATATTGTAAGATCTATGATTTCGTTCTTACATAAGATTTGCCGTGACTGTTACCGTCAGTTTTCTTTATTTTTAATATAAACGATTAGTTGGAATAAAATTTTCTAATCAATTGGTTGAGCTACCAATTTCAATTCCAGATGGTTTCGAAATGATACTGATGCGTAAACGAAGCATTAGTTTTTAATCATTCCGTGTTAAATTTGCAAACAACCACTTTGTTAATAAGAATTATTATTTTATTATATATTATGTAATTGGTTCTTGAATAAACATATATTAATTGGCAGTCTAAATAATTAATACTGATGTTTTTTATCTTTTTTTTTGCCAGTTTAAAAAAAGTCGTGTACAAATAGACTTTAAAGCAGATACTAAGTCTTTTGCTTGAAATAGACCAATAAACTAGGTTTATTAACTCTAGGCTAGAATTAAAATACATCCAATACAGTATATTGATGATCTATATATTAACAATTGATTAATAAACCAATAGACCTAAATTTAAAGGTTCTGATATTTGCCTATTGGTCTTTAACGTGTTTGAGGCTAAAGACGATTGCCCAAAATTTACTTAAAATTATTAGCTAGGTTACACATGATCTTGGATAATCATTCAAATATCGCATTAAAAGCAAAAATTTCCAAACTTGATGCTGGTTTACTTCTTAACAAGAGAAACCTTAATCGTCCGGTAATTGTGTGAAAGAAAGAAATATCCCCTAAACATAAATATATAAAATAAAATTGCTTGTCGTATGGAGGAATTTCACATACCAGTACACCTGGAAATATAGAAAATATTATCAAAAGAAAAAGAAAAGGAGATTCGAGAAGGTAATCGAAATTTTTGAAGCATGAAAATCAAATTTATGAAGTCAGTGATGGAAAGCTAATTCAGTAAACAATCAGACGAGCTATTGAATACAATCAATGAATTGACTTAAGTAGATTGAGATGATTTTTAGATATTATGTTTCTTTATATCTAATCCGATGCCGTGGAAAGAATCCACCAGGTTTTGCACGTTCATTTGCACAATTCACATGTCAAAATCATTCGTAATACTGGTTTTCTACTTGAAATTCTTTATGCAATGTGAAGGTCATTATCACGTGTATCTTCGAATTGATTAAATTTTTGCCTCTTGCAAAGAATCAGCCTTCTTGGCTCAGTTGGCAGAGCGTCTGCCTAGTAGGTTAATCCGTTAGCAGAAGGTCGGCGGTTCGATTCCGCCAGGAGGCAAAGTTCCCTTTATCTTTTATACCTTTTATATTTCGAAAACTTTTATTTCGTGTCAAGTAAAAATAATAAAAATATATTTAAATAAATAATTGCTGTGCTTAAGAAAAAAAAAATGCTTTTTTTATTTTTTTCTTGACAATGGGAATCCTAGATCTATGGTGATTTCTAGAAGTTATTCGTAATTGCGTATGTATACTATATATATACTACGTTTATTCGATTAGGTTTACGAATGCCTTACGCAAATCAATTACACACAATAGGTAAACAATGTTTGAATTCTCTTTTAAGAAATTTATTTATAATTATATAGTTTATATAATATTGTACAACTAGAAAATATCATGTTACATAAAACGTGAGTACGTATTGTGTGTGCGTACGTGTATACGTATGTTCATACGTATGTTTGTGATCAGATATTCGTAAGCAGTTATTACGTATATATATACATTGGAAATTTTATATATAAAAGGTTGATAGTGGCGCTATTATCACTTTTAAAATTTAAATATTTTTTTACATTTTTTAAAGTTACATTTTCTTAAATTCCTGATAAATTCTTGTGAAAAGAGAAAACTCATTCAAAAAATGCCAATTATTAAAGTAGCTTACCAATCGACTGTGCGTCGTTTTTCTATTGCTGAAACAACAACTTGGACTGAACTTGAATCCAACCTTCGTACTTTGTTTTCCTTACCACCTACTTTACCTTTTTCTCTCTCATATACTGATGAAGATGGCGATGTAATCACTTTATCAACTGATTTGGAAATTCAAGATATTTTATCCAATCATCATTCCAATACTCCTTTAAGATTCACTATCATTCCTCGCTCTACTCAAGACCCTCAACAATCTCAACAATTTAATAATGCCAATATTACTTTCCAAGCTCCTCCCGCTGAGCCATTATCTCGCCACGTAACGGTGACAGATGAATCTGAAGAACAAATTTTTACTCCAAGCATTCCTTCTATCTCAAAAGGTAAGCAAAGAGCCGCTGAGGAAGACACTCCCTGCGAACCTAGTTCAACAGATCAGCAAAAATCGAATGAAGAAGAAACCAGAGCTCCCTTCATTGATTTAGCTCAACGATTTCAAAATTTACTTGAACAGGTACGACCTGCATTGGATAAAAATCCTCAACTCGTTGAACAAGCAAATACTATTATGGATCAAATTTTACGAAATATTCCTGTCGATATTGATATGTGGGATCAATGGTTTAAATCTCATTTTAATGAATTTCAACAACATCAAAATTCTAACAATTCACGTCAGTTTCCTTCAGTTTTTTCACAAAATATTGAACCATGGCTACGAAGAGTAGGTCAAGATGTTTTAAATGCTTCTAATTGTCCTTTTGTTGGACAAAGGCAACAAAATGATCAAAAACTTGATGATGAAACGTTAGATGAAAAGTTAAAAATTCTTCATTCAATGGGATTCTGGGAAGATGATGTAAAAAATATTGAACTTTTAGAAAAATATTCAGGAAATATTGATAAAGTAGTTGAAGTCTTAATTACGATACAAAACGAGAGAATTGCAAAAGAGGAATTAAATCTTCAACCTTCCACAGATGCATAAATTTTTTTCGTTAAATGTACAATATAAATATGTTTAATTGTTATCGATATAATTTTATTTTTTTTCTATTAAAATAAATAAGACATAAATTATGTTTTTTTTTTCATTAAATAAAAATAAGTATACAATACTGGGCAAAAATTGTTGAATAACGGTAATTTTGCTCAAACGGGCAAATGATTGGCTGACATGTGCCGCGCAGCGGCACGTGTCAGCCAATCATTTGTCCGTTTGAGCCAAATTACCGTATTCAACAATTTGCCCAGTATTGGTGTTATCCGGCAATTTATGATCATGATTGGTAGGGAGTCGCTCGCTGAGTTTTATTTTTTGAATATTGGAATAACATAATTATATCGTAACACATGAAAAAAATAACAAGAAGAAATTTTTTCATGATCATATGAAAATTGTTTACATAACATTCATGCGTGTCCTGAAATAACGTGCCCATAAATTTAATCATTTAGTCTAATTTTATACACATCTTCATATATTTTATATTATTAAAAATAAAATAATAAAAAAAATCTTTATATAAAATGATGAAATGACTGTGAAATTGACAAATTTTAAAATTCAATTCTAACTCTAAAACGATGTATTTTAAAATTCAAGTCCTTTTAAGGTGTGTTTGTTAAGTTGCTTCTCAATATTGTAATGCAATTGTATTATTTGAATAATCTGGTTAAACCAAATACTGTAGTTATGGAAGTTAGAGATTGGAACCGACAAAAAACATTAACCGGTTAATGACCGGTTAGAAAGCTCCTTACAGCTGTTCTGGAACAACAAGGGTCGCATTGCACAAAATGCAGTTGCTGTGAGTTATTTTAATATAGAGCCAATTAAATTGTTCAGTATAATAAACTTATTTAACCAATTAAACTATTTTTGCTAAATAAAATTGGCTACTACTATGTACAAAATAGCCAATTAAGCTTCTGCAAGTGCACTATTAAAATATAGTACCTGGCTACCCAGATACTATGTTTTAACAGCACCATGTCTAGTGCTTTTAGAATTCTATAGCCAATGACTGAAGTTTCACATAATTAATAACAAAAATTATATTCAAATAAATTTGCTTATTTGAATTATTTGCAGATTCATCGAATATGATTATTATTTGAATAACAAATATGAATATGAAGCTTTAGTCTTAGTCTACTAATTTAGGTGCTTGAGAACTATTATCAAATAAAAAATTTTATTAAGTTTATCTTAAGCATTTTCCAATAAGATGATTTTAATTGGCAAAAGGATAGAAAACTATTATAAGGATCATTTTAATTTAATTTCAATTAATTAAAATAATTGAGTAACATAAATCTCATTGAATGAACTATTAGAAAATAACCTTAGCAGCTTGTTTGGTTAGTTAGTTTTATTTAAAAACTTTTGGAATTTGCCCTAACTTCACCATTTTTTTATAATTTTTACAGATTAAAATTGTTATAAGTATTAATAAAATCAAATAGCTGATTTTAAAAATTAGCTAGTTAAGCTAGTAATTTGCTTTAAAGTATTACAAGTACAGTATACCCTGTCAAAACCAATTTTGTCAAAACCGATAACCTTTCACAACTAATAAAAAGTTGATCCACCATATCGGTTCCATAATTCAAATCTGATAACCTGCCATTTCTGATAACCAATACTCAAAACATTAGATATTTATAAGATATCGGGTTTGTAAGGTAAAATTAATTGATTTAATTGGCTCAAATCTGATTTTGTATAACCAAATATATATGTATAAATATAATTTGGCCAATTATATTTAGCTATTATCATGTGACTATTAGGTTATTAGTATCTTAAATCCAATAACCTCTCAAAGCTAATACAAAAGCTATCCACCATGCACATCGGTTTTGACAGGGTATATTGTATCTTATTTAATAGATTGAGAAGTAAATTTTTTATAGTCAAAAAATAAATAAATTAAACAGATGAATTACTATTTCAAAGAGGTGTGGCGACTTAGTGTAGTGGTCTAGTCGTCACCCTCTCCAAGTGGCAGGTCTAGAGTTTAAATCCCACGAACGACAAATTTTGAAAATAGCCTGTACTACGGTTTACAGTTGTCAATTATCGGTTGGATCTAGAAATCTGTAATCTCGATTATACCATCTAGTTATGGGAGCTTTGGCACAATAAATCCGAGAAACCGGAATACCCGAAAACCCATTTGGCAAGTCCCGAATTTGGAGGTAGTAGTGATCTTTGACGGTATTACAGGAGGGCTGAATTTGAACCGGGGCCCAAGATTGGAGAACTGAACGACCAGGTCCGCTGGCGGAGAACACACCAGCTGAACCGCTGAGTTGTCGCACCAGAAGAAAAGAGCATACGCTCCGAAAGTATGAACCAAGGGGAGGGCGTCCTTCAGGTACTTAAAGCCTGGGCAGACCGACCCTTCCAGGTTGCCGGCTGGAAGTAAGGGATGGACCAATGAAGAATCCGGGTAAGG
>CAJVPY010004265.1:0-12852 GCA_910591965.1 Dentiscutata erythropus | reverse complement strand
GTTTAATTTTAGGGGGGAACTCAAGAGATGGAGGGGGGGGGTAACGTTAAACGAAACTTTAACTTCAAACGGCCTTAATATAAGAGTTTAATAAATTAGATTTATTATAAAAAAAAAACATTCTTTGTTATTATATCTTCCATAATATGGCTTCAAATTCTTCGCTAGTATATCATATAAAAAAATTGCAATAACTAAGATTTTTTAAAAATCGTTTTTTATCATAAAATTATTTTTGTTACTGACAAAATTATTTTTTCGTCAAATTTTACAAATAATTTGTCTATTTTAAATTTTAATTATAACTTCAATTTATAAATATATCATTAATTTGTAATTTTTCATTTGAAAAATTTTTATTCGCTGTTAAAATTATTTATCATGTTAGATATTATTAAGGTAACATAAAATTAAATTACATAAATTTTATTATTTTGTTTATATTTTAAATATAATTAACAAAATGTTCATAAAGAGTTGTGTGTATATAGAAATTATTTCTAATGAATATATGAGGTTAACTGTACAAATTACTACTTTCCATGAGTTACCTGACTTAGCAAGAACGCAATTTAATACACTAGCTCGCGTTCTCACAATCCTAAAACACCTGAGTAATTTCCCTCTATAACGAAACATGTTTACTTTATTTTACATGTATTGTCTCGTCTAGATTTTAAAAAAATGCTCTTTATTGATTGTGATAAGCGCTAAGTTTGTATTTTTTCAACGCAATTCCGAGCATAAAAGCAAAATTTCGTCTAATAGTTTACTTTACAAATATCAAATAACCCGATACGTACTTAGTATTATTTATTTTTATATATCTTTGAATCATGAAAATATTAAAAAAAAAAGAGAATTAATATAAATATTTTACTATAACAATAACTTAGATTATTTTGTTTTAACATACTATAGAAATATGAGTTACTAAAAATGGGAAGGGATTGCACACGTGAGTCTCGGATAATTCCATCCTCCCGTTATAGTTATTACTATAGTTTCTACCATTCAATATTCTCTTTTCACTTCGATTTTCAATATCAATGATTCTTTCGTTTATAGCGTTTTGCAAAAAGATGATTTTTGTGATGATGAACGATAATCTATTAATTCATATTTTCGATCAGTTATATTTATATTTATTTGAAATTGGTCGGATTCTTAAAATCTACAGAATCTCAGATTTTCACACAATTTTGTGATCTGCAGAGGTCCCATCTTTTGCGTTGCTAACATTCAACAATATTTGAATCACGTAATTTCTTAATGACATAGATTCATCCTTTACATTTAATATTCAAGAATGTAGATAATCATTTTGATAATAAAGAATAGAACATAAAAAGAGGCTGTCTGTTTGGAAATAGTAACTTATTTAAAGGGTTATGCTTACATACAAGATTAAAATTGGTTTCATTCAGATTATACATAAAACCTGTTGTTAAATTCACCACAACTTTCCACATGATTTGAAACTGTTACATGATGCATGTGTGTCATCAATCTAATTTGGTGCAGCGCATTATAATCGTTGGGAATCAGGGATTGTGGGCACGTAGATTTTGATTTATCTTGATTTTAAAAGGGATTTACAATGAGCACAGTAATTAAGATATACGTGAAGATGATGACAAAATGATAATTGATACCATATTTGTAATTATTAAAAGTATTGTAGATGAAATTTTGTAGAGTTAAGTTTAAAAGTTTGAGAAAGTATCATATCAACATTATTTATATTTACGATAAATAATTCGTATAATCCTTATTAGATAATTGAAAGTGTTAATAAATTTAATGGGAAATTACAAATAAGGGCCCAAAACTGAAAATAATTACAAATAAGGGCCCAAATAAAAATAATTACAAATAGAGGCCCGATTTTTGAAAATTATTACAAATAAGGGCCCCAAAAAAATTTTGCGCTCAAATACCCATGATCAAGCTCCCCGTTGATCAATGACTCAAATGTAACACATAATAATAATATTGTCATTAATTATCAACCGCATAAGAAATGTAATAATAAATTCAAATGTGTAATAAAAAATGTACAGACTTCTTCTAATCCATTCAATTCACTAAACATATCTTTAAAAAATCTGCTTAGAACAATTACTATGTTAGATACATTACAAATTGGCAATACTTTTACTCATATGAAAAACGTTCGCTCAGCCTTGAACAGTTACTCTGTCAATTCCTCTTCACCTTATAAGTTTAGAAATAACAAACCAAACAAGCTACTTGCTGTTTGTCCTACGAATGAAAATAGTTCATGCCCTTTTACTGTTTCAGCCAACAAGCGCAAAGATGGTTTTATTATATAATAAAGTTGATTTCTCATGATCCAACTTGTCAAACTTTTATAGAATCATTAACCAGTTGATGCAGAATCATGTGTTCTTGATAATGAAACTTTGCTGCCAACTACAATTAAACAAGCAGGATGGCCACGAAAACTCAGTTGCGTAGTCGTGGAGAAACTGCACCAGAAAATCAGGTTACTTGTAAGACTTAGAAATAGAAAATAGTATGTGTATTATTTAATATTAAATAGTTTCTATAACATGTAATTAGGCTTGCGTATTAACATTCAAAATTGCGCTGATAATGCAATTTATTTATTTTTTAATGAATTCGGTATAACAAAATTCTAAAACGTCTAATTAATCATGACGCTTAAACCGACTTTTTTAGCCAACAATATATTTGGGTCCTTATTTGTAATAATTTTCAAAAATCGGGCCTCTATTTGTAATTATTTTCATTTTGGGCCCTTATTTGTAATTATTTTCGGTTTTGGGCCCTTATTTGTAATTTCCCCTAAATTTAAACATATTTTCTTTCAAATTTATCTAATCGAGGTTGACTTGTTTCTATTTTCTACGTAATTCATGTTATCAGTATGTAATTATTATTCTATAAATGTGATTAGAAAAAGATGATTTCTATAATATGAAGTTATATCGTCTTTTCTGTTTATAAATGTATTACAAAATCTTCGACATCTCAGTCCTGAGTGTGTGCAGTTAACACCTCTATTTGTGCTGATAAAGCATTCAAGTTTAAGAATTTAGGAATGTAAATATCATAGTCGAGCTAATATTAGTTGAACAGTCGGTACTGTTAAATTTGGACTGAAATGGAATGCCTAAACGTAAAAAAAAGTGATTTCTTAACTTGGTGGTATTTAATAATAAATATGTAATTAAAGTTTTTAAATAATTCAAAGCTCTTATATTTCAATTCATAAATCTATGCTTGCCAATAAAAGTTAAACATTTAAACATTAATTAGATATACAGTATATACTTTACTGATAAATAATTGTCGCGGCTGATGCTGGAAATTTCAATTATTTTAATATGAAATTTTCAATTATTTTAATATAAATTTTCAAAAATTTTTGAGCCCTTTTGTTAGGGAGTTTTTTTTAGGGTTGGGTTAGGGTTTAGTGGTAGTTTTAATGATAAAAGAGTATAAGTAGATTTTGGTAGGGTTTTTATTTTCAAATCAAGGTCCCTAATTTCCAGCATCAGCTTCAGCCGCGACAATAATTAATAGCATTAACAAGTTAATATTTCTTTTACGCAAGTACAATTCTGTAATCAATTATAATATTTATTTATCTATTAATTGATATTTTACATAGGCTTATCATATTCGTCTTTTCTGAATTTGAATTTCATTTAAAGTATCATTGTCATGTCAGCAATTCTTGAATATGTGCCAGGTTCGAGGCGCTGCAAAAATTCTTTGAAGTTCGTTTATGTTAGGGTTAGGGTTGGGTTAGAAGTAGGGTGGTTGGCAAGCTGGCGAGGCGAGCTTTTTTTATCTCGCCAAATAGTGGCGAGACTCTTGCCACTATTTGGCGAGCTAAAAAAAAAGCTTGCCTCGCCAGCTTGCCAACCACCCTAGTTAGAAGTTAAGATGGAGAGCATATGTAGTAAAATTGCCCAATGAAAACATTTAGTTAAGGCACTAAAGGCGTTTTCTTATTCAGAATTACGAGCAATAGCGATTTTTGACAAAACGAACGTTTGTTTTGAATTTTTTCGATCCGTGTTACGTTACAACTGATCTTGAAATCTGATTTGGAGTTAAGGGAATCAGCGCCATGTCATAATACTTTGCGGGTTAAAAATAGTGTTCCGCAAAAAAAGAACCGGCTGGAACCGTCATTTTTAGTGGGCATAAAAGTAATGTTCCACAAAAGGTATTCGAACTGAAAATCATATTTATAATAGTGTGGGAAAATCTACACTAGAAACATAGTTAATTTTGTATTTTACATATTCCTGTCGCAAGTAGCAAGCCTTCAAAGTTCTTCAAAATTACCGGTTCCGGTTCGGGTCTGGAACCGAATCTGGTGATTTTGAAGGCTTGTTACTGATGACAGGCACGTGAAAGATACAAAGCGAAGCCTGTTTCTAGTGTGGGGTTTTCGCACTATTATAAATACCATTTTTAGTTTAGATACTTTTTATGAAACGCTACTTTTATGCTCACTAAAAATGCCGGTTCCAACCGGTTCTTTTTTGCGGAACACTAGTTAAAAAGAATCAAAATTCCGGATCACTTATGCAAAAATCTTATAACGCAAAAAATTTTAAGTAGCATTTTATTTTTTAAACATTTGCACATTTTAGTCAGTTTGTCTTTATGGAATTATCAAAGAAATTTGTGAGAATAAATGCTTTGATGTTTGAGATTTCCTATATATGAAATGATGTAGTACTCTCGTTAATTTACAATGTTAAAATTATTATTTAACAATATTTAGAACATTAAAGTCAATATTTAAGACTTTAGTAGCCTTCTTTAAATAAAATTTAGTACATTAGTAATATTATATTATAAAGCACCGCCTTTTCAAATACTATCGCTACTTGTAGCAGGTGACATTTTTTTATACCTATCCCTACAAATAAACTTTAATAAGTTTATAATTCTATAATATAACTTAGATTTTTTATAAAACAATGCCTACCCATCAAAAATTTCTAATGGGCAGGAGTGTGTAATTTCACAAAAAAAAAATCATTACTTTATAGGTCTCATTCAAGACTACAAAGCGTTTGTTTTTTACGAAGTTCAAAATGTTCAAGGAGGGGAGTTACGCTTTTAGATAATTGTGCCGTATAATTGGTAAAGTTTTTGTTACACGAATGCATGCAGACAGAAACGAAAAATTTGCTCTTTGATTAATAAGGATTAAATGTGTCTTCTGTTACACTCTGTTCCGCCGACAATCATTTCACCGACAATTCACTTAGCCGACATCACACCAAGTGACGATTTACTAAAAAATATATACCTGCAACTAATAAAACGCTAATCCTAACCCTATGTGATGTCGGCTAAGTGAACTTTCGGTGAAATGATTGTCGGTGAAGTGATACACACTGCTACATCATAAGGTCATTTTTTTATAAAATCTATCAAGTTATAAAATTTTTATTTAGATTTATAAACCCAATGTAGACTTACATAGTTGTAATTTTTATGTATGACTTATAATATTTATAAAAATTTTATGTATTATTTATTTATACAAATATAAAAATTATATAAATTCTATTTATATCTACATAAAAATGAATTAATTTACTTCGGCTATTTCTCAAAAATGACTAAGGTAATCAGTGTTCGATATACTAAGTAAAAATGTTCAGCAGGCCAGAAAACACTCCCCAAACCCTTAGTTTAAGCTTTAAAATCTATTTCTAGCTTTAATATTTAGGTTGAAATTTTTTTGAAATTTTACATAATTCTACACATAGATATATATATAGATTTATATAAATAGTACATAGGGCTTATAAAGCTACGTAAAAAATTTACATAACTCTACATAAAAATTCTACGTAACTCTACATAAAAATGACCTTGTGATGTATTTGGAATGTGATTTTTTTTCTTAAATAAAAAAAAAAGGACTCTAAAAAACTTAGTTATCTTGGTTACTGCTATCAACACAGAATTGAGCAGCACCGGTTACACTCTGCTATTTGTAATGTAATTTTTTTTCTTAAATAAAAAAAAAATGGACTCTAAAAAACTTAATTATCTTGGTTACTGCTATCAACACGGAATTGTTGTTAAGAAAGATGAAAAAAAAGCTTTTGAATATTATATGAAAGCAGCTGAGTTAGGAAATTCGGATGCAATGAACGATGTTAGCCTTTGCTATTATTATGGAATTGGAATTGAAATAAATTACCAGAAGTCATTTAAATATTGTAAGAAATCCGCAGATTTAGATAATTCTTTTGCAATGTGTAACGTCGGCTTTCGTTATGATAATGGAAGAGGGGTTGAACAAGATTATAATAAAGCATTTGAATACTATAAAAAGGCTGCCAATATTGGCAGCAAAGCAGCAATGAATAGCCTTGCTCAACATTATCGAAATGGTATCGGTACAAAGAAAGATATTCAGAGCGCAAATTATTGGTTTGTAAAATATATGAGTCTTTTAAAAACTAATAAATCACCCGATCATATTAATCCTGAACTTAAGAGAATATTAGATAATGAGAGATTTAAATTATCTTGGATTGATTATAATGAATTTAGAAATATCATTGAAAAGGGAAAAGGAGGATTTGCAACTGTATATTACGCACGTTGGTTCAATGGAGTTAATAGCATTTGGAATAATGTTGCACTTAAGGTGGTCCATAATTCAAACGAAAATGAAAAAGAATTTATACAGGAATTAAAAAATTACTGTGAAATTGGTTACAAGAATCCTTCATTTTTGGGATGCTTTGGAGTATCAAGAAATAATTATGGTGATTATATTATTGTTTTGGATTATGCGCCAACAGGTTCGTTGCGACAAAATCTTGTACAAGTATCACAGCTGGAATGGAATGATAAATTAAATCTCTTGCACTGTATAGCATTGGATCTCGAGTCAATTCATTCGCAGGAACTCGTTCACAGAGATTTACACAGTGGAAATATTTTACAATTTTTTGCTCTGCATAGTGCATATATTACAGATCTTGGACTTTCAAGAAAAGAAAAGGAAGGAAAAATTTGTGGAGTTCTGCCATATATAGCACCCGAGATTTTGACGGATCAACTGTATACTCAAGCGTCAGATATTTACAGTCTTGGAGTTATTATGACAGAAATTTCGACCGGACAAAGAGCATTTGATGGAATTCCATTTGATGATTATCTTGGATTAAGAATAATCTGTGGATCAAGACCTAAATGTTTAGGGCCTGATTGTTATATTAAATTAGCTATGAGATGTATGGATAAAGATCATGATAAACGACCTATTGCAAAAGAAATTATTGAAATGACCACTCGTTGGTTAGATGACATGGATCAATATGATAATAATGAAATCAAGAAACAATTTTTGGAAGCTAATAATACTAAACCAGAATCAATTAAACAAATTCATTCACAAGATTTGTATACAAGTAAGATATATGATACGAAAAAAATTTCAGAATATGGTAGTCAACCTGTTAGTACATTAGTAATAACTAGCAATTTCTCAAATTAAATTTAAATTAAATTATATATAAAGTATGTGTTTGTTTTTATTTATGCATTTAATTACTTTATTAAATGTTCTTATTGATTTTTTCGAATGTTAATACGATCATTCTCACATATAATTACATAAATTTTTTAAAAAATGTTTATAAAGAGTTTTGTGTATATATAAATTATTTCTAATAACGTATTATGTAATTAGAGGATGAATATATGAAGGTTAACTGTACGAGATTTCTACTTTCCATGAGTTATATGACTTAGCAGGAGCGCAATTTAATACACGAGCTCGCGTTCTCACAATCCTAAAATACCAGAGTAATTTCCTTCTATTACGAAACATATCTACTTTATTTATTTTATTGTCTCGTCTAGATTTTTAAAAATGGTTATTATTGATTGTGATAAGGGCCATGACATATATTATTGGGGTGGGGGTAACGTGAAATCTTAGGTTACGCATATAACATACTAGCCAATCATAATAAGGTCATGTCTGAGGATCTGGAACCAATAAAAATACAGAATCTTGTATGTGCTAGATGCGACACAATTAATTTCAAGATGTAACGTAATACGATCAAAAAATTTTAAGTCGTTTTGTCAAAATTGCTTATTACTTAACCCGCATAACTTTAGTGTCCTAACAAAATGTTTTTTCTTGAGAGATTGTACTACATAGAAACTTAATCTCTAACTTTGGTCTAAATGCTAACTCTAACGTCAATGAACTTTAAAAAATTTGTTTGCGCCACAAATTGTGACACAGCATATTCAGGTTTTTCAGTAGTATCGGTTCACGATAGTAAATTACAGTATGTCAAAAAATTTATTCAGAATTGTCTTAATTATCTTAACCAGAGTTTCTGGTATTTTATAGTAGATCTTGTGTTTGGTAAATGTACATGCATACATGCGTACATATAATGGTTAGTGTCAGGATTATAGTACTCTTTTTCTATTAAGATATTAATTTTTTTTTTTTTTTTAGAGTTTACACTACAATATATTTGCTATAGAATCGATGATACTTTATTTAAACTGTTCTATTCTTGTCTAATAATTTATTGAATTGCAGATTTTCTAACCCAACTATTCATATTTGTCTTTAGCTATTCATTATCTGAAGTCCATCCTCTTAGATATACTTCATCAGATAAAAATATTTGATCATATTGCTGTGACGGAAGAAGAGAGAAATTATCAAGGGTTAATGAGATTTGCTCAGTTTGGTTTTTAGATTTTCCTTCAGGTCGTCCACGGCTAGCAGGATGCATTAACCATTTGTGATACATCAAAAATGTAAGTGTTGAAAAATATTTATTACACTTGGAACAATTAAGGCGTGAATAGGTTGTTTCATCAAGGGATGAACAGTATGAATCATAGTTAGGAATTTTTAGGCGATCATAGTATTCAAGGAGGTGTATAGGTTTAATGAAATGTCCATCTTTAGCTTTGGTAACCAGAGGTAAAAAACCATTATTTAGCTGAAGAAAATCCATGGCTTCTTTTGCATGAGGTGGTTCACAACAACTTGTATTTGCACAGCATTTTATGTCAAGAGAGTATTGGCATAAGTTACAATGACTTTCAATCCATGACCACGGTATAGAGCACTCGGTTAAGTCATCTTTTTTGTTTTTTTTTTTGATTTTCTTTGCTTTGTCACTCAAGTTCTTCTATTTTTTCCTTGTCAGTGCCCTCAAACTGCAAATTTTCAAAGGAGTTTGTAAATTCTTCAACATATTGTGTATTTACATGCTTTCCAAAATTAAATCACAATGCCAAATATCACAGAGAGCTTCTCTAGCATACTTAAAATTTTTAAGAGCCAACTATGGGTTAATTACTTTGCCCTGAGAGTTTAAATGCATTCCAAAGTGATCAATTAGTAACACAACACCTGCTAATTTACCAGAAAGTGTCATCATTCCTCTTTCTACAAGGTTATATTTAGATTGTCCTGGGGCATTTGTCCTTACAGCCAGTTGATCTTTTGAAAAAGCAAATAATATGACTTAATGTTCTTTAAGTGTCTCAGGTTCTCATCCAGTTCCCCATCCACTAATAACCCAAATTGGTCAAATCTCTCTGTCAGTTTTTAATGCAATGTTATATTGGGGATCTAAAGTGAGACTTTCAAGATCTTGAATATGTGTAAGCAAGGATGTACCAAGAGACCATTGGCAGTGTACAAAAATAGCAAGTTGTCCTGTCTGTAGTTCATTATTTGATTCATTTGAGTTAATATGAGGTATACCATTGGAATTAATTTTTGTTCAAATCCTATACAGAAATCATAATCTGGTACACAAATTGGATCATTGATTGATTGCAATCTGTGAAATGTTTAACTTACAGCAGGCACACCAAAACCTATTTTTGCTTTATTATTCTGGGAGATAATTATTGACATATCAGCAAAAAAAGATGCAAATTATTTTGCATATTTGATAGATGCAAAACAATAGTGTGTTCAGGATGTTCATGTGTTTCAGTGTGTAAAACACTAGCAACAGAGATTCATGGTGTGCCTTCATGGCAATGGAACTGAACTGGCAAGATAATAAGTAATTATTTAATGTTGTTCATACTATATAGATACCATAATTTTCTTCAAGATTTTTACATTAGTTTTCTATTATTCTCACTTTAACTATTTCTTTTCGCCATTTTTCATTAGCTGATCTATTTTCAACTGATTTATAAATATAGTTATACAGGTGTGAATGTTTAAAAAGAAGTGATGGATGACCTAACCAATCATATTTGATTACTTCCTGATTTTCAATAAGTATTTTTGTTTTTTTTCTTTACAGTTTTGAGCATACTTTGTGTTTCTTTTTAATTTGAAAATTCTATCTTTATTAGCTTTTACTTGTGTTTAAAGCTCTTCTATTTTTGTATATATTTCACATCGAAATTGAGGTTCTGTTGTAATGTTATACATTTGCTTAAGTTCTAAGAGTTTTTTTTTCAGCTATTTCAATTTTATTTGTCACACTTTTTTGTGCTGCTGCATTTATTGGGATTTCAGATATAGGTTCTACTGAGTTGATAGTAGAAAGAAAAGATGTTGAGCTTTCTTCAGGCACAAAATATCTTGATTTCATTGTTTGTATATTATATAGATTGAATGGTATAGTTAAATGTTTCTTAATTATATCGTTGATTTCTTCTGCACTTTTAGCTTTAATTTTGTTCCATTCTTGTGTTGCCTCGCGGCAAATATGAGCATGATTAGGGGTATCATTTCCTGTCTTTACCATGATGCTATATATATAGACATTTGAAAACTCCAGATATTTATTTGCTGAACTATAAATCAGATTTTTATTGTATTTTAGAGTTAAAAAAAAAGTTTGGTAAAATGACTTTTTTTCATCTTTATTAGTGTCTATGCTTTGCTGGTTGTGGAAGTCATTATTTTGTCCATTAGAATTGCCACCTTTATTTTGTTCTATTCTCTTTTCATAGTAGAAACTAATATTAAGTTGTTCGCTCATTTTAATATTAATTGTACAAAAAAAAAAAATTTTTTCTTAAAAATTTTTTTTAAGAAAAAAAAATGCAGTACACAAAATCAATTCTGATTTAGAATCATGCGATTTTTTTTTTAAAACTCAATTCAAGGGCATATGTACAGAAAATTTCTTGTTTTAGAACAAAGTGAAAGCTATTTGCTATATAAGTTCAACTATCACGCATCTGTTAGAATCAACTTCGTCATCAATGTTAATTGAACATGTTGAGTTGATCTTTTGAGCTAACTTATCATTTGACCTTAAGGGACCGATCACATATTGATTGTTGATTGGTAGATTTGAGTCAAATTTCAGGCTTGATTTTAGACCAAATTTTTATAAAGGCTCGGAAGTCAATTCGGACTAGGCTTTTTATTATATGACCGGCATATTGTTAGCCAATCAGATTGCTTATTTGGGATTTGATTTTTATTGGTCGTTTTTCTTATCTTACCTGAGGTGTGAGGGTAGGCGCTTATAGCAAATCGATATTAGGTAATATCTGTCATTGCCCTAAGTGCTAGTTTGTATTTTTTTCAGTGCAATTCCGAGCTTAAAAGCAAAATTTCGTCTAATAGTTTACAAATATTAAATAAGCCGATACGTAAGAGTTAATTATTTTTGTATTATGAAATATATTTAAAAAAAAAAAGAATTAATATAAATATTTTACCTTAGTTAAATTATTTCGGTTTAACGTACTACATTCCATTCTCTTATACAACCCGTTATAGTTATTAATATAGTTTTTACCATTCAATATTCTCTTTTCACTTCGATTTTCAATATCAATGATTCTTTTGTTTATAGCGTTTTGCAAAAAGATGTGACCCCATGATTTTGGTGATGATGAACGAGGAAAATTTCCGAGATTCTAAATAATCCATTAATTAATATTTTCGATCAGTTATTTTTATATTTATTTGAAATTGTTCAGATTCTTAAAATCTACAGTATCTCAGATTTCACACGACTTTGTGAACTGCAAAGGTCCCATCTTTTTTTGCAAAGCGCAATAAACTGATTTTCCCAGATTCTTAAAATGAATGTTCAGTTTATTACAAGCATGTGTTGTTAACATTCAACAATATTTGAATCACGTAATTTCTTACTGACATAGATTCATATTTTACATTTAATATTCAAGAAACTAGGCAATCGGTTTGATAATAAAGAATAGACATAAAAAGAGGCTATTTGTTTGGAAAAAGTAATTTATTTAAAGGGTTATTCTTATATACAAGATTAAATTGGTTTCATTCAGATTATACATAAAACATGTTGTTAATTCACCACAATTTTCCACATGATTTGAAAATGTTACATGATGCATGTGAAAAGTCTTCAATCTAATTTGGGTAGCGCATTATAATCGTTGGGAATCAGGGATTGTGGACACGTAGATTTTGATTTATCTTGATTCAAAGTGGCTTTAGCAATGAGTACAGTAATTAAGATATACGTGAAGATGATGACATAATGATAATTGATAACATATTTGTAATCATTAAAAGTATTGTAAATGAAATTTGATAGAGTTAAGTTTTAAAAGTTTGAGAAAGTATCATATCAACATTATTTATATTTACGATAAATAATTAACATAGCGGGCTTTACTCGATTATATGATCGACACAGTATGTTACACAATATGTTCCACATAGTGGCGTAACGTTTTGCAGGTACAAAAATGGGTTGGCAGCCACGGAGACGAATCGATACTAAAAATAAGCGAAAGAGTACCTTCTGGTCTATAAACTGTCAAAGTAATTTGGTAATCCGCGAAGTAATT
>CAJVPY010004264.1:0-12852 GCA_910591965.1 Dentiscutata erythropus | reverse complement strand
TGTTATTATACAAATTAAGTCTTTATATAGTTGATATGTAATTACTTATATAAATTAATCAATAAAGATATGAGCAAAGCCTCACCTTAATACCAAAAAAAAAAAATAAATAAAAAATAATTAAATTACCGATTAAAATGAATTTGGCATAGTTTATATAAATGTTGTAAATGTTCTTCACATGATAAATTATTATATTTAGAATGAAGATATTGTCCAAGTCCTTTTTAAATAAATTTTAAATCAATTAAATGTTAGTTAGAATTAAATTAATATTATTTATAAAAATTTATAAAATTTTAATTTTTTATTAAGTCAATCTATTTACCAAGTACTTGACCTTGATGTTCATCAGCAATTAAACAACCCAATCCACTTCCATGAATATGCTGAAATTTAAATGGTTTTTGTGTATCATTTTCAATAATAGTAAATAAATCTTCAAATAAATGTTAATATGCATTTGCTAATTGAATATTTGTAAAAGCTCTTGCAAAAACTAATGCTATAAAATTATATATAATAATATTATTATTTATTAGTTTTTATAATTATAAAAATAAATATATATTTACTTTTTTGATAGCGATTCACATATGCACAAATTTCCCATTTATTTGTAGCTCCATGAATTCGTTTAAATGCTATATCAATTTCTGCATTTAATGATTGAGCAAAAAATTTTGATTGCTCTTTTTGTGTACATAATACAAGATATTGTCTATTATCAAAAAATCCTATAAAATTTTTAATTATATTTTAAATCAACAAATAAATAAATTAATTAAATATACTAATTTTTTTACTTACTAGCCATTTGAATATATTAATCTGGTATGATAAAATTTTACAGGACAATTTTCTTTGTTAATTATTATTTCTTTTCTAATTTGAGTATTAGTTCTATAATAACGGTTCATATCTCTAAACGGGGTTATATCACTATTTCTAACCGAATTTGTGGTTTGAATGTGCTGATTAGATCACAAATATTTCTGATGTATTCATGCATAGTGATTCTTTACGAGTATCACTCCTAAAACCTTAAATTTTAGGGCATTTTTCTCTGTGATAATCAGCTCGTGAAATTCACCATAGAGATGTGAACCATTATTCACTAAATATAAATTAATTAATAAAATCCTGTGAATATTCAATAGATTTATTAATAAATTTATATTCAGTGAATAACGGGGGTCATATCTCTAATTCACCAGAATTAAGATTATTATTAACTCAACTCGTGCCTCTATTAGTATTATCCGGGACCTAATAAGTCCCACAAAGTAAAGATATGACCCGTTATTCACTGAATATAAATTTATTAATTGATGATCCACCAGTCAACCAGAGAATCATGTAACTCAAATTACTTATAAAAATGTAGATCTTCCAAATGTGGAGTGCACGCATCTAAAACTTTTTTTAATACTAAGTTAATTATTCTTCTGACTTAAGAGATTTTTGTAGAGCCTGTCAAGACGCATCTAATGGTGGGTAGGCGTCAAAATCGGCCTTGTGGGTGTCAAGATATCTTTAAAAAACCTTTCTTTTACTATGTAACTTTCTTTAAAAGTTACTATATAACTTTTAAAGAAAGTTACATAATAAAAGAAAGGTTTTTTAAAGATATCTTGACACCCACAAGGCCGATTTTGACGCTCCACTCGCCATTAGATGCGTCTTGACAGGCTCTACAAAAGTCTCTTAAGTCAGAAGAGTGATTAACTTAGTATAAAAAAAGTTTTAGATGCGTGCACTCCACATTTGGAAGATCTACATAATTTACTATAATGATTTTCTGGTTGACTGGTGGATTACCAATTAATAAATCTATTAAATATTCACCGGATTTTATTATTAATTTATATTCTGTAAATAAATGTTCACATCTCTAGGTGTGACTGAAATATGTATAGTATAAAAAAATAGACAAGTCACCGAAATAAAATTTTTTGAGCACAATCTTATGCAATCCCATTGTAGATTTAGTCAAAAATTTTTGTTTTCTAGAATTTTTACTTAATTTTCTTTGGTTTCCTTTTGTAAAGTTCTTCAGCTTTTGAAACATCTTTTTTAATACCGATTCCTTGAGAGTAGCACATTATTAAATAGTCTCTGGCTTTTTCTTTAAATTTTGAATTACTGTCAAAAACTTCTTTATAATAATTAAAAGCTTGATTTTTTTCATTACTTCCAAAACCTAAACCTTTTTCAAATATAAATGCTAACCGAAATTTTGCTTCAATTGCAAAATTTTTTTGCTTGCAATGATCAATAACGCTAGTTAAAGAGCAAATTGAGGCTAAATAATTATTTTTATTGAGCTCTGCTATAGCTAATTTAAGGAGATGTCAGTATGAATCTTTGGATTCCTTGTTATTATGTCCTTTTTAGACAATGAGGTCGCTTGATAAGCTTTGTAATATAGGACACTATCACGGACATGAGACATTGTCCAGGACACAGGATATCATCCGGGACTGTCCACGTCCTTGAAATTTTGACAGGACAATGTCTGTGTACAACACTGTTCGAGACTATATGTTTTCTTCTTTATTTATATAAATAGCCACGAAAACAAAAAATACTTATAATATCTCACGATCCACTGGACCAATTTTAATAGTTTAACTGCCATTTTGATTGCAAGACACTCTTCTACAAATTTAATTAAAGTTGGAAAGAGATTTACTTAGTAGAAATTTGTATTTTTTATAATTTTACTAACAAAATTATGAAAAAATATTAGAATTCTCAAAATTTTACTATGATAATTAATTATATCTTTAATATTTTGTTATATATATATTTACTTTATATTTTTTAATTTTAAAAAAAATGCTTAATTTTGAAACTTTTAATCAAAAATTCAAATAATTAAAATTGAGTTCCAGACATATGTATTTACCTAGTATATATTAATCACCATTTGATCAGAAAAAAAACTACGTATTTACCCGCCACGAGTACCCGGGTACAGAAGCATGAAAGTATCATACTTAGGTACCCGGGTATAAATCAAAAATTGGCTGCCAAAATCATTACAGGGTACATTGCACGGGGGGTCTACATGTTGAGTAAATACGATATTTTTAGAATTTATTAATAACGCGTAGTACTCCGCAAAATCAAATTAAAATTTGAATTTGCGGAGTACTAATGACGAATAAGGTAAAAGTTTTATGATTGACTATAAAAATACAGTACTTTCAATCTTCCTCTTCAAATATTTTAAAATAAACAACGGTGAAGTGACACGTGTAAAATTCGATTAAAAATATAAAAGCAACTAACAGGATATTCTTACGTTAATTTCTTTGTTTAATTAATATCTAATATGCTTAATTTAAACAACAGTTAATTAAATTCTTGAGCTAATACGCTTTTCTCTCCAAAGCATCAAGGTTATTATTTGAAAGATTCAAGGTAGTTAAAGTGTTATTTTTCAGAAGAGCATCTGCTAATGCTCTCTTGCGCACAGACCCGAATTTTTTCGATGTATATTAATTCATATCAATAACAGATATTTATTCATATCGTCACAAAATGAATTTACAATTCTTTCAATTGTTGGTTTATAAAAATTATTAGTCTTGCCTCTCATGTAATATACAAATAAGTCAAATAGGTTTCTATTTTTTATGTTTTTCCTTTTAGCATAATCAATAAAAAACTGTTCTTTTAAATAATCAATTAACTCATATTCGCTAATATACATATTAATGTTTTTGCTATTTTTATTGTATGAAAATGGTTTTAATCAGTTTTGACCATCTTCCATCTTGGTTGAATTATTAACAACCAGTATCTAATCGTTTTTTTTTTTTTTGAATTTATTATACTGCATATTTTCTTATAAGCTTGTTTAGTAAAAATTCTTTCATTACAAACAAAAAGTTTACATAAGAATGCATGGTAACAGATTTCAAAAGAAGTATATTCGGTGGTAGCATCTTGATTAATAATCTCAAGACTGTACATTTGTAATAACTATTTTACATAAGAGGTAAAATTTCCGCCTAACGCTGATATGATAAATATTCAAAAGATAATCTATGCTTTATACTGTATTCCACAATAATCAGGTAATTTAGTACTTATAATTTTAATATCATTTGAATCATCTTAATAAGACGATTCAAATAATATTAACGTTTCTAGTATTTGTTATTAATAATATTAGCGCAGAAATTTTAACATACACACCGTTTTTTAAATGAAATCAAATCGGGAGAGATTATCCTGTCAATTTAGTCCAGGATGCAGTACCTACTTGTTAGAATAATTGTTATTTATTATAGTTCACAAGTACAACTTTAAAGACAAAGATAGTTATAAAGCCAAAATTATTAAATAATTATAAGCAAGAATTTTTCGCCAGCAAATTTATTGTAATTGTGAATCTATTTAAAGTTTAATAATTCTAAAAATTGGTTTTTACTTTCAAAAATTAATGGTGCTAATCAATGTAAACAATTATACATTTTATTTTTATTCAACTTGAATACATTATCTATCTTGATATTGAAATTTTTTTTTTGGATTGACAATCGCGGGAATTTATGAGATCTAATGTGATGTGATTTAAATTTGTTGAGATAAGGTTATGAACTAGCTATTCAAAAAAAACTACAGTTAACTATAGTATGGAGTACAATTTATATAGGCTTAATTTCGTTGATTCTGGCAAAATTAATGCAAAATTAATCTTGATAAGTAAATTTCACTTTCACGCAATAATTAACAAATGGCATGAAATTTAAATGTGATAATATATTCAGTTTTATTTTATCTTAGATCTTGCACAAATCTTACATAGCACCTGAGGAATTATGATTAATAATGCGGTAGAATTATCCCAATGAAGTCCCAATGAATTTTTGAGATACGGCAAATTGAATTATGGCTTATTTGTAGCTTAATAAAAAGTTACGCCATGCCATAACTTTTCGTATCAAAAAATCCATTGGGACTTCATTGGGACGACTCTACCACATCACTAATTACAATTATTTCTAACAATAGTTTATTACGTATATCTATTTGTAACTTATCATTATTGTCACCTTGTTTAACCAATTTATTTAAAATGACTTCAGTATCTTGAAGTTGTGATTTTAAATTTTTTAGCAACTTCTATTAAATAAAAATAAAACATACAATATAAATATACAATATAAATTATAACATACGACTTAATATTTATACCTTAATTCCCACTAAAGATTCAAGATAATCTACAGCATGATGTTTTAATTGCATTTTAGATGGTACATTTTGTCAAAACAAACATTACCGGCCTAATAAACTTTCTGGAATATCGTAAACAGTGATCTTTAGTTAATCATCTTTATAAAATTAAAGTCTTAAGTTAAATTAAAACAACTTACATTTCATAAATTAACTAAATAAAATACCTGAAATCCTTGCTCCAATTACAAATAAGCTGTGAATTAACTTATTAATGAATATTCACTGGATTTATTAATAAATTTAGATTTAGTGAATAATAGGTCATATCTCTCTACTCCAGACACACAATGCTACGTATTAACCTAGTAATAATAAAATTATTTTGCATGTAATATAAAAAAATATTTTTATATACCGGTCATGCCGAAATCAATAACTTAACCGAATCAGCCAAAAAATCATTCAGCAAATTTTATTAGGTGTTCCAGGAATTATGAAAACAGCTATAATAAATAATAATAGTGATGTTTATTTTTCTCATGTTAAACAACACAAAATTTTAGTATTACCAAATGTTTCAATGGAAATCTAATTGCAGTATCGTTATATAAATTATCAATATTTAAACTTGTACAATTTTAGTTATTATTTATGTTTCACAATCACTATCGCTATTATATTAGTGTTGTGTTTATTAAATAATTTATAAAATAAAAGCAATTCTGAATTTTGTTTTTTTTAAATAGCACTTTTACAAGTTAAATTAAAAAATGCTTGTTTTTGCTATTTTTTGTTTCTTACTATTTTTTTTACGATTGGTCCATACGTTAAATTATAATAATTTACATAAAAGAGCATTATTTTTTGATAAATAAATTTATAGTGATAATGAATATGCCTATAAAAATTGGAGATCCTCCACAAGCATTTAACGTTATGCTTGATACTGGGTCTGGATATCTTTGGATTCCTGCTACATCTTGTAGTAGATGTAAAGGAAAAAATAAATATGATGCATCAAAAGATAAAAAAAGTGCATGTATTAGAACACCTCTTCACAATCCTTATATTCCTCATATTCCTTGTAAAATAAAAACTTCTGGTTATATTGGTGGTAGTGTATCCAGAAATTATAATTTATCAGATTTAATTATTGGAGGACTTAAAGTTACAAATCAATTATTTATAGCAGCAAATAATATTAATTTCCCTGAATTATCATCTGCATATGATGGCATTTTTGGGTTAGGATATGGTCAACAAACTTTCATTTCTTTAAAAAGCCAAGGTTTAATTGATTTTATTCAAATTGCTTTCAAATTTGGAAGAGATAGAGAATCAAAAAGTCACATAACAGTTGGTGATAATAATCCATCATTATTTGTGGGTAAAGTTACTTGGTCAAATGCACTTGGTCCAAATAAGGGATGAGTTATATCTATTGATGATTTTATTGTTAATAATAATAATATAGGACCTAAAAATATTCGTGCACTTATTGATTCTGGATATTCATATTCATTTGCTGATAATAATATTGCTAAAAATATTTATAAGAAAATTCCTAATTATAAGTTTATTAAAAATATATATTATTTACCATGTGATAGTAAAGTTCAAATTAGTATTAAGATAAATGAAATATTGACAATAGAGATATTGTTCGTAGTAATGATCAACTTAATGGATTATGTGCAGGTGGTTTTCAATCTGGTGGTCCTTCTGGTGCTTGGATACTTGGTCTTACATTTTTAAAAAATGTATATAGTATTTTTGAACAATATCAAAATAGAAATAGATTTAGAGTTGGGTTTGCATCTTTAAATATGAATAGCGAATAATTTAAATTATTATTTTTTTTAATTAAAGAATATATATTTGTATTTTTATCTCTTAAACCGTTTCTCCTACAAATTTGCCCTGAAATATTTTTAAAAATTTTAATTTTAAAATAAAATTTTAAATATTAATTTTAGCTATATGTTTTCTAAATAAAAAATGTTCTTTTTAGATATATTCTAATAACTTTATTAAGAAATTTTTTAAAAAACTTAGGAGTAATAAAATTTTAAAGTTTTTATTTTGAACTTTTTACTATAAGATTTTTCTTTAAATTTTTAAACTTTTATGTGTTTTTATTAATGAAAAATTTTTTTACTTCTAATATAAGTCTTAATTTTTACAAATAGATCATAAAAGTTGTAATAAAGAAAGTTGTCATCTTTTGCGCTGTTTTTCCAGAATGTGCTACTAGTGGCTGCTTTGGCTTTGGCTTAATATTTCTTGTTAATATAAATTTTCTTAACTAAAATCTTCTGCAAAAAACGAAAACACTAGCATACCATTTTTATCAACTTCAAATCAACTGTCTCGTTTTACTGACCATCAGGGAAGAATGTTCCAAAATAGAGCATCCAAAATTTGGTTAAAAAATATTTTTTTCTGTATTGTATTTGGTTTTTAAAAAATAAACATTAAAAAATATTATTATTGTATTTATTTAATTATTTGTTTTAAATTTTGATAAAAATATACATTTCATTGGTTAATATCTTTACTATGAAGATATTGTATATATAATTCATTTCTCATCATATTCAATTTTTTATGATATCAGTGTTGACAGCTTGCAATTTATTGTTCTTATTATATTCTATTTGCTAATTACAAGATTATCCATGTTAGCAATGGTATGCTAATTGAAAAAATTGCTTTAAATTTGAACTTCTGAAATTAAATCATCATCATTAGTGCTTATAGGCAAACGATCTGGTGTAAGAAAAATATTATTGTAAAAAAAACTATTTATAACGAAAGAAGAGTATTCATTTCTTTCCTGTTCTATTCAATATTTTTTCTTTGAATATTTGAGCTTCTCATAGCTAGTTATTTTATAAAGCTTCATCCAGATTTATTTTAGATGACTCTTCAAACAAATTTTTATCTTGATTCCTAAAAGTCACCAACTGAGAGGAAAAGTTTAAAATATTATTATTATTTAAATCTTGATAACAAGTCAGATATTATAAAAATAATATAATTAAAACTAAATTTTATTTATATTTTAATATAACCAAATTAATGGTTTCTGTAAAGTTGACATATTTATTGGCATATCAAGAACATAACTTTTAAATCATTTTGACTAAACATCATGAATTATTGATAAATATAACTAAAATAACACAAAAAATAAAAATAGAATTTATATGAAAATATTATTTTGCTTATAATTTTCAAGCATTACAAGCTAAACATTTGGCAAAATCTGGTATGAGTTCGCTAAGAGCAGATATGATATTATTTTGCTTAATTGCCATACAAGCAGCTTGAATAATACAATTTGCAGCAGTAGCTAACTCAAATACATTAATATTAATTTAAGAAAATAATTAAAATATTCATAATTATTTTTTATGTATATTAAAACCAACTAAAATCAGTTTTGATATATAAAAAACAAACCAGATTTCAAACTCTAGTTTAGTATAATTTACCATTTAAAAAAAGCAAATAATAATCCACCAATTGATTCATTATTTTTGTAGCCAACTTTCAACAAATCAATATCTTCATCTTCATTTTTTCTATCAACTTTTAATACTGGTAATATTGGAGGATAACACATTTGAAGGAAATTCAAAACCATACATGTCCAGGTATATGATGATAGGGTTCCGCAAGCTACAATAATAAATAGAATTATATATTAAAAGATTTGAAAACTTATAAATAATTGTTAAAATCAATAGAATATCAGCACATTGTTTTAATTGATTAGGCTTACTTAACACCATTTTAAAGTCTCTTTTGGTTAATAATAAGCATAATTATTGCCATCAAGACATCTAATAGCAAATTGCGATTCAGTTTATTATTTGTATGTTCATTTGATTTCTTGTTATTTAATTTGTTATTGTACGTTCCTTCTTTTTAGGCACTAGCATTTTTGCTAGGACTCTCAATTGAGCTTAAATTCAAAATCATCTTCTTAATCCCCGAATTGTAATTCCTTTTTTTAATTAATTATTTTTCTTTGATTACCGCCACATAATAATCGATAAAATTTTTCGACTATTTACAGGAACCATGATGCGACTAATTTCTGCAAAATAAACTTTCTAATTTTTATCTTTTTCGTAGTACTGCTTTTATTCAACAATACAATTATTACAGAACTTGGACTCGTTGGTGCATATTTGGTATTCATTCATTAACTTTGAATAGATTAATTGTTTGAATTACATTAGATTCAGTTTGGATTATACTGGGTGGTTTTGTTTATTAGATATAATATGCATTTCTCATTCATTTCTCATTATTTTTTCATTACACAGCCCTATTTGGAATTGAATTTAATATCTTCCATCATTATCGTTATAATCGTATACTTTTTTTGGTCATCTTTTGTACTTATTTGAACTACGTTATATTTGCTAACTTTTTCTGGGTTCTGATTTGGATTTGATTGGATGGCTTTGCTTATTTGGTATATAATCCACCCTCATAATTTTTTGATTCAAATATAGCATTAATTATTTTAATATTTCTGTATTTATTGGAGTTGAAAATCATATTGGAAAGATTGAAGATCAAGAAACCTAGTGATATCTTCATGATAATCACGTCAAATAATTAGGTATTCGGCCTACGTTAGGTTAGTGTTAGAGTTTGGTGATATGTTAGTTTTGGCTAATTTGTTTAATGCTAGTAAACAAATAACATAATTATATGATTTCACTTGATATGATTATCACTGGGTTCCTTGTTCTTCAAGTGTCCCATTATATTTATCGTTTGGCAAAATCGGGATCTTATAGAGCATACACTTTATTTGTTTACTTCTTTTGTCTTATATCATTTTATTTTATTTGAATCAGTTAATTCAAAAATTGAAATATGGTTGACAGAATAGATGTCGATAAAGTTTGGACTGGAAAATATCTGGATCGCATCTCTAATTAATGAAGCCCGTCTGTTTATTTAATTACTAATTCTGCAATTGTAGAATACTACTTTTTTCCGCACCATAATTTAAAGTCACGAATTACGTCATTTTATAAAATCAAATTTAAATTATATAACGATAAGTTTTGTAAAAACTTAAAAAAGATCACATGATGATCACTGATCTTTCTAATCTGCAATTTTTGTTTTGATTTAATTGTATGTTTTCAGCTCCCACTTTTTCCACTTTATCGAGGATTTTTTTAACCAAGAAGTGAAGAAGCTCAATGAAATTTTTTTAATTAAGTTTTTAAACTTTTGCAAAATTAAACTTGCTAATAAAGGGTTGAAATTAGAGTACAAAGATAAACTTTTAATATACCAGCTTTATAGTAATAAACTGAAAGAAACAATATCAGGTATGTACCGATTATTCAATCCGAAATAAGAGGATATGTAAACAACTTTTAAATTTTTTCAGGTAATAAGTCAAAAACTAAGTGGAATAAAAACTTTATGAATAAACAATTAGAAGATGCTTTGGGAATATTTCAGGTATGGTTACTTAAGTCTAATTTTTATATTAAAAATAGTATGATTTTTTTGCATAAGCCAATAATTCCAGAATATAATTAGGAACAATATAATTTCCCTGCATAACTCAACGCTAAAACCAGTTTGCTAAATGGCCAATATTTAGTTGTTTGCAATATATCATCTAATATCTTGTATATTTTAATTGGATCCTTGTGATAATTTTCTATAAAAATTGGTTGTTGTTTTATGTTCTAAGAGAATTTGGATGTTTGCAATATATCATCTAATACTCTTTAAAATTTCTACAGATAATATGTAAAATAATTTTCTAATTATATTATAGATTTTAGCTGATTGCAATATATATGAGAAGTTTTGACGAAGTACTTTAATTAAAATTTTTGCCACCATATTACTAATATCTATAACTCTTATGAATTTATAGAAACAAATAGAAAATGGAAACTATTAGATTCTTTAGTTTTGGGCTGATATTACGAAACCATATACTGGTAAGATTCAATCACAATTCCAAATATAATTTATCATTTTGAGGTTAAATAAGATTAAGAAAATAACGATGTTACGGAATTTTAAATTTTTTTATCTAGAAAATAACAATACAGATATTTTATCAAATGTACAGATTGCTATTTATTCGTGTACTGATAAAGCACAACTAATAGCTACTATAAATTATATGAAAAATATTTCAGAAGCTCAGATTAAAGAAATTCTTCTGCGAGCAGAAATTCAAAAAAAAGAAAAAATTATTGAATCATATATGAACTTTCCAGTAAGTTCTTTAAGTCCATTATTTTATTAATAATGTTATTTTTTACTAATATCTATTTAAATTATAGGCAGATACCAAACCACAATGGTTTTTCAAAAAACTAAAAGATCTTGGTAAAATAAAGGAAAAATTTCTAGAACTCTTAATGGGTACAGTACATATTGGGAAACTTTTTTCCTGGTATGCACCCGATATTCATTGATGCAACCTGTATAATGTGGATAAGGAGCTAAATGAGATGTTATCAGCTCATATTAAATACTTAAACCAATTAGGCAAATAAACAATTACTAAACTTAGACTAAGGGTGCTCTCAATGTGATTAGATAATATTATTCTACAATTAATTGTATAATTGAAGCGATCCCTACTGTAATTTTGCCGAAGTCTGACAAAAAAGATGACTTCAACCCTATTTACTGGTTAAACCACTTTTTACAAATTAAAAATTAAGTTCTGAACTATAATAATAATCTATGTAATTGAAAGAATTTTTCACCAACTCTTCCCGACAATCACCTGGACCAAAATTTTCTGCTAAAGAAAAACCAGAACTACTTGTTGGAGAGTCATGGCCTATACAGTGGTTTGTCTAGAGGTTAACTATACTCTCGGGGACTCCTCTAAAAAAGGACATTCGGCATGCAAACTAGGAGCGTTATTATACAAAATAACTGGCAGGTGGTGCTCTTGTATAAAAAATCTTGGTGGAGTATGGGTGGGGAGGCCCAACTCCATCGATGAAGCTGTTTGGTCATTACTTCAATGAAGAACACAGGGAAAACAACAAGAAGCTCTGCTTTTTCAACACACTCGTTTAAAAATTTTGAAAGTACTTGCAACTCTCTCCTCGTATTTTTTTCTTCCATCAGTTTTTCAAAAATTTTTTCCTCAAAAGTGGGGATTTGGCTTACCCCCCCAAAAGATCGACATTGTTTACATCCCAAATCCAGAAAGCCGAGTAGATTACAACTATGTGTTTGATGGATATGGTGCTACTAATGTGGATAGGTCCCGAGTTCAAGGTCGGAACTAAATATTCCGGAGTCGGTCATATGGTCGCAAAGCATTTTATTAGAGATATGCAAATATTGTATTTGTTATATAATTTTTACACTTGCCTGGCACAGGTTATAATAGTATACTTTTCCTTTTTCTTCTGTTTTATTTGTACTGCTTCTTGATAGAGGTAGTTCCTCCCTTTGTTAGCCCTTGGGCTTTTCTCTTTGATTTTCTTTTTTTACTTTTCATTGTACCCCCTTTTATGTTTCCTTTAAAAATTCTCCTTTGTTCTATCTGTTTTTTTTTAGTTAGTTTTTCTTTTTGTTTTCTTGATACTATTGGTGGTTTTGTACTAGATATAAGATCATTACTTT
>CAJVPY010004263.1:0-12856 GCA_910591965.1 Dentiscutata erythropus | reverse complement strand
AAAATCGTTACTTTAATAAGACTTTCTTATGATAAGATGATCTTCAAAATCAGCCAATCATAATAAAGCCCGCTATGTAGATCGGTGCTTAGTCTGGTTTTTCGAACTGTTGACTTTTGTCAACATATATGGAAAATATGGAAGTTAAGTGGGGTTCTAGCTTCAAGTCAAAAACACTGGCTAACGTCTCGTCAACGGCCTGGCTCCATTTCGTAGCTGGAGGGTAGAGTATTCGTATGATGCCTTTATCGACCTTCAGCCTATCAATACCCGAGTTCTAAATTAAAAGTGCATTGGTCCAATTCTAGTATTGGAGGGATGGTCGGAGCAACTGTTACCTCTCCTCTGGATGTTATGAAAACTCGGCTACAGGTACTTAAGCAATGAATCTCTCGAGTACTTCCCGAACAGATCGCTAACAATTAGGTAAATTTTTACCTTTATCCAGTCGTCTTTATATAATCCCAAATCACAGTCTACACAACCTTTTGTTCGATCTACAATCCCGATCCTTGGACATTTTATTGACACAGGGAGATTATTGACGTACATTATTATAATAATTATAAATATAGTTCTAATGTCAATTAGTGACTAATTAGCGCTATCAATTTTTGGTTTAGGTATGTGTACCGCAACGAAGGCTGGAGGGCATTTTTTAAAGGATTAGGACCAAATTTAGTTGGCGTAGTACCAGCGAGGTAACAATTTAATAATAATGCATAAATATCTTTAAAATTTTGTCACATGATAAATTTTAATTATCACATATAGAGCAATAAATTTTTTTACATATGGAAATGGCAAACGAATTTTGACGAATTGGAATGGAGAAGAAACACCATTAGTACAATGCACAGCTGCGATTTTCGCAGGTAAGTTTATATCATAATCTTTGACTTTCACTTTTCTTCAGCTATTTTTCTGAATTATTCTTTGATAACGTTAAAACAGGAATCACGACATCTACTTTAACAAATCCTATATGGCTTGTGAAAACTAGAATGCAACTTCAAAACGATTCCCTAGCTTCATATAGACCTATCAAATATAAAAATTCTTTTGATTGTGTGGTTAAAGTTGTTAGAGAGGAGGGTATATCCGGATTATACAAAGGATTAAGTGCTTCATATTTAGGTAACATTTTATGAAAAAAATAATAATAATAATTTAAAAATTTTTAAGGTTATCTAATGCCATTTTGAAAATTATAGGTGTGACCGAAAGTACGATACATTGGGTTGCCTACGAATACCTTAAGTCAAAACTTTCAGAACGTAGAAAGAACATATCTGGTGAATCCGTGCAACCACTTTATTTGCGCATGTTCGATAACCTGCTTGCCGCAGGTTTATCTAAATTTGTGGCAGCATGCATTAGCTATCCTCATGAAGTATGATCGATTTATTTAATTTGCAATGGATAATGCATTTATGTAAATAGAATTTTTAATTTACCAACAATTCTTAAAGGTCATACGGACTCGCATGCGACAACTTCCTGCAGGCGGAGTATCTAAATACAATGGAATTGTTCAATGCTTTAAAACAATACTTCGAGAAGAAGGTATCTCAGCTTTTTATGGTGGTATGACAGCACACATGATGCGTGTTGTGCCTAATGCAGCAATAATGTTCTTTTGTTATGAGTCGATTTTGCATTATGGTGAAGTTTATAATAATAAATCATAGGGTTGGAAAATTTTAATATAATAAACACTCACAAGATTAACTTTGTCAATCCATAATGGAATATTTTAAACTTTTCTTTGCATATTTATTTATACCAATGATTGGTTTAGAGTTTGGAACCGACCAAAAAATCATTAGCCGGTTAATTAATGGTTAATATAGAATCTGCTTTAAAACGCAAATGACATTTTTTGACTGAAGATGAACAAGAGAGCAATGTTTGAATGCTCTGGAGAAATGAAAAACCATCTAATTTTGTATACTGCCTCTACTTCTGCCAGATGTCTTATCTATTGAAAATATTTTTCTAAATAAAATTCCGATTAATGTATAAATTTTCATTCATATCTATTAGATTTCCAACGTTGTTAGAGTGTATATATTTGATAATTGATAAGTGCTCACACCTCGTTGGAAACTAAGATTAAACGTTGCTACCTGATTTAGTGCTCAAATCTCTATCATGACGCGTAATAAGTTCTTTATACAGTCAGACCTCCCAAAGTGCACGGATTATGTAAACTCTCTCTAAATGCACGGCATAGTCCGGCCCCAGCTCTATATATTTTGCTCTCTATAAATGCACACCCTCTCTAAGTGCACACTTTTCAATTTTTTTCTTATGGTCTGTACTTAGGGAGGTCTGACTGTACTAAGAACGAGTTCTATCCTAGTACCTCTACGATTATGTAAACCTTTGAGATTCTACGCGGTAAAAGTGATTTCCAAAATACCAACCTACTGACTGTAAAAATCAACAAAATGCTCAAATCAAAGGTGAATTATATTTAAATATTGATCGGTTAACCGGATAGTAATTAATCGGTTCCAATCTCTAGATCGTGTGTATAAAATATATAAATAATGCCCCCTTCAATGTTTTAATTCTTCGATTATATTCCTTGCCCCTCGTTCAATCAGAATTTTTGAGACCTTGCCTAACTCATTAGCCGTGTCGATTCCATCAATATATTTAGTTACTTCAGCACGAATAATTTTCGAACCGTCTAGTTGAGCAACTAAACTTTCCAACCTTAGCATACGTTTACCTTCGTTTTCCTCGACAAAACTCGTGTTAACACCAATTGGAACGCCACATCCACCTTCTAAAGCCATCAATAACGACCGCTCGGCCGTGCATCGCAATTTTGTGTCCGTATCTTCCAGTACCGAAAGCAACTCAATGATATCTTTATCATCATCTCGACACTCAATAGCCAATGCACCTTGTCCAACAGCATATAGCATAATAGTTGGTGGAAGAATTTATGATATTCGGTGATTCAGACCTAATCGTACAAGACCTGCGACAGCTAATATTATAGCAGAATACTGCCCATCCGGATTATCTAATTTTGCAAGCCGCGTATCCCTGAATAATTATGATATTACTACATGCAAATATCCCCTTTATCATCTAGAAACATCAGTGAATGAAAAGAATACCTACAGATTACCTCTCTTAGAAATATAATATACAATTAGTTTAATTGCTCTTTTAAATAAAGATAATTAAAGGAGCTTTCTATACATACAATATTCTGGAAAATCAGATCAGGAAACGAATTTTTCAATTGAGAAATTCTTCTAACACTACTAGTTCCAACAATGCTGCCTTTTGGTAATTCCTCTAAGGATTTGGTAGTTAGGCCTTCTTTAATAATCACAGCATCATTCGGGTCCTCTCTTTTTAATATCGCGCCAATTGTCATTCCTTTAGATAAAGTAGTAGGCAAGTCTTTTAAACTATGAACTACTAAATCAACGGTTTTATTTTCTAAGGCTCCTTTGTAAATAATGACTTTTCACCAATTTGATATAAAGGTTTATTAAGAATTTGATCTCCAACACCCTTCAATCTTAGGCTCTGATTAGGACCTTTGGTCCGTCCAAGATAATTAATGATGTTAGAAACTTGTAGCGCGTTTAGAAACATTCTACTTTCGTTTGGATCAAAATCATCGCTATGCCCAAAATTTGAAATTCAAAATCGGGATAAGCTCGTTGTAATGCTTTTGAACTTCATTAGTTGGTACCAGAGCAAGTTTTGACTTGCGAGTCCCAATAGTGAAGGTTTTTGGGGTTGACATTATCGTTATTAACGTTAAGAAAGACTTATAATCTAGCATGCATAGATTTCCAAGTTCTCTTACTGAAATAGGAAGTTTAATTTGTATTGGCTACGACTAAGTACATATGTATGACGTATACGGTCATATGAAACGCAAAGGCAGCCACGAAATATTTCTACAGAATTTTTTACCAGCACTGTAAATTAAAATTTGGGTTAAGTTCAAAATATAAAATATGTACCTTAGACTTTTATAATGTTAATGATAATTTTTTTTCATTTCGTGTAAATGAAACATTTCTTTTTTTTAGCATTTATCGTTTTCATTTATCGTTACCGTACGCTATCAGTGTTGGCATTGGACTTATTCCAATTGGTTTGATTGGAGTTATTGGACAATTGGACAAATTGGACGATTTGGACGATTGGACAATTGAATATAATTTAACTATGTCAAACTTACATATTTAGATTAATGACGTTTAATTAGTAATTTTTATTGATTACATATATCGTATATATCATACTAAATTCTTTTTTGAATTGGACCAAGTCCAATTGTATTTGGACTTATTGGTACTAGTACAATTAGTCCAATAACCAATTAATCCAATTGTCTAAATAAGTCCAATTCCAACGCTGTATGCTATCGTAATAAGTACCTCCCTTCCTTTCTCTACCCCAATTTTAAATGTCAGACTAGCGGCAATGGAGATCTAGCTAAGTTATTCTCGTTAATCTGATATTTAAAAAAAAATGAAAGGTACTTATTTGCGGTAGAATACGGTATATCAATTACTCATTGATATCAATTCCGGAAATTAGTATCCTACCTAGTGATGTGAGTTGGTAGCTACCGTGAGGTTAATGTATAAAGTGGTAGATGGTAGGTAGATGATTAGCAGTTTATTAAATCTGATTGGTTGATTACGGCTTGCACTATATATATAGGTAGAAGAATTAGCTAATCAGAATGAAAGTCTGCTATACTACATTACAGCTAATGGTAGCTACCACCTACTGGTATATACCAGTAGGGAAATTGTGATTTGGGAGAATTCACGGATGTTCTATAGAATAGGTGGGCAAACTCTGAAAACTCTGCAACTCTGCTAAATATCTATTAATAATTACTAATTATTAGCGGAGTTTATTTTTATATTGCCCACCTATTCTATAGAACATCTGAATTTATATTACTAATCCTATCACATTAAGCACCTCTTCTTCACCAATGAGGTTGCTGGATTTGTAAATATTAGTACTAGGGATGTTAAAAGTCTGGCCTGGTCCAGTCTGACTCCATGAGTCGAGTTTTAATCTAGACTGGTCCTGAGTCAGACTTGGGACCGAGTTCCAGTAATCTCATAGTAATAATCACATGCAATAATGTGATATAATTGAACCAATTAAAAATTGCCTAGAGGTCTATTGAAAATTACTATCACATAACAATAATATTGTTGAGCTATAAAAAAGTAACAAGAAATTTTTAGAATCCAAATAAATAAGCTTCTAATTAAAATTGTAGAGATACTAAACAGGTATAAAGATATTAATACAAAAAAAATTTATACTATTATTTAGAATAACCAATCTGATTTTATTATTTTCTATATAGCAACTAAAAAAAAAAGACCACTTTATGCCTTTGTTAACAGCCCAATCAAGATCATAAAAATAAAAATAAAATAAATAAAAAATCAAAAATAATAAATAAAATAAAAATTACAAAAAAAAAACTTCAAAATAATAGCCTAAACATCTTTATATGTGAGTGCTATCAAGGTATTAGACTTTTAATTATATTTTATATTAGATACAATCTAATTTATTAGGAATTTTATCTAATATAAAATATAACTGAAAACAGTAATAACAAATGACAAGGTCATAAAAATTTTTATGAAAATGACAATAAATGACATGTTATTTTAAAATGACAATGTCATTTATTATTAAAAAAATTTATACAAAATCATGGCAAAATGACAAGTTATAAAAAATATTTTTATAAATAACATTAAAATGACAAATAAATGACAATAATACCAATCCTAAATATGTTCTTAAGACCAAGCTTCTTTGCAAAGAACAATTCTTAAATAATTCTTAAACTGCTTAATTATACTACTTAATAACTTTATTATTGCTTATAATTTACCTATTTACTATAAATAGATAATTTGAATACAAGGAACAGAGTGATATATATCACAAAGTATATAGTTTATAAGCATTTTTAGTGCAAAAATTTTGTAACTGATTGAACAATTTATTAAATGCAATGAAATGTGAAATTCTGCACTTTAAGCTTTATGATATTGTATCACATAGCACTATATTTATATATATAATGAATGTTCAACTTGTAATTTGTATTGTGCTAATAGGTTTTGTCTCAATTAAAGTAAATGACAATCAATGCTTTTTTTTTTATTATTGTCCTTTAAAATAGAACTAACCAAATACAGATTTACTGTTAATTGCTTTCAGAACTGGGTTTGGCTACACAATGGAGCCAAGCCAACCAAAGCTGATATGTTGCTACTTAAGCTATGACTAAGTATTAGCTACAACTGAATCACTTTTAAAGTTATAGCTTCATATTAAACCATAACTATTGTATCCATGACTTGTATTATGGCTAGAGCATAACTTGGCTATAGTTCAAGTTGTGGTAAATAATATCGATAAGATTTGTATTAAATATTATTACGTTGCTGCAGTAATAATTATTTTAAAGCAATATTGTATTTAAAGAGGTTATACAAATATTAACAGCTCTAAAAATCTTTAATATGTTGAAATTGGTCTACAAAATTCTATGTCATATAATGTCAGGTTTTCACATAATATTTCAATTAAGTATTTTCTTATTTAATCAATTGAACATCATCAATCAATATACATATTAATTAATTTTTCATTTTAATTTTTATTCATATGATTTAAGGTACTCTCAAGCATATAAATTATAGATTAGAACTCTATTTTTAATTGGTGAAAAGTAGATTAACTGGTAAGTAAATTCATTATTGCAATAAAAAAAAAGTTTGAAGCCCTCTTTTTTGTTTTATACTTCAGCAAAATAACAGTAGAGATCACTTCAATTAATCGTAATATTCATTAGTTCAACTTGTATTAGTTAAAACATTTCTAAATTATTCAGATTATTATGAACAGATCCGTATAGTATAAAGTGTGAAATATCCCTATTTTTAATATCTGTTCTGGTGTTATATATTATTAAGGTTAGCTTTGGAAAATTGTAGTGAATTGTTTTTTAAAGATGTATTTTACATTCTATTAACAAAGTTAAGTGAATTAAATATGGCTTATTTATTTTATTTATTAATAAAAATTATATAAACTATAAATGACAAGTATAGTCATAAAAAAATAAATAATTTTTTTATGACAAAAATGATTTGTTATATGACAAGGTGTCATTTATTTTTAAATAACAATGTGCTATCACTGACTGAAAACCCAATGACAGAGTGGCATTTATATAAACTTACATTTTATTAAAAGCACCAAAGCAAAATAAATTAAAAGAACTTTAAAGCCTTAACCTCTAATATACAGTCAGACCTTACTAAATGCAACCTTTATAAATACAAAACCTCTCTAAATACAGTCTTTTTGTAGTTCTATTATATATACACTTATAGATTTTTATTTTTTTAAATGCAATGCCTTTCTAAATACAAGATTTTTTATAATCTGTATACAGTATATTTACAGAAAATTAATTATAATATATCTCAAATTGTCAATTGCAATATATAAAAAGAATATTCTGATATCTAATAAAATATAGCATTCTATATATAAAAAATTATAATCATCTTCTTGAACAAATGACTCAAGCTTCATTATATTTAAAAAATTGGATAGAAGCAAAAATTTTAAAATAGATGAATATAATAAAATAATTATATATATATAGTAGCTTACTATATTATTATAAACACTTTTCAAACTTTTATATTAAGCTAAATAAATAAGATATAAATCTAAAAATTATAAAATTTTTAAATAAAAAAAAGTTTGTAAAATTCTATACAATAGTTTTTAAGTTAGTTAAAGTTACACAATTTTGTATAATGTTATATTTGTACAAAATTAGTAATTTTAAAAAATTAATTGTCATAATTACTGTATATTAAAAAAAAATTTTTTATTAAATAAACTATATGTAATTATTATTATTATTATTTTTTCAATGTTAAGGTGACCTCTTTGTCAACGGTGATTTATTATCATTAAGTATTATTTCAGTATATAATGAGAGTACATATAGCCACACATGTATTTTTGATGCCTAATTTAAATAGTCTGCCCAAAGTGGTAGTGCTATGCTAAAGGTTCTACACTATCTGCCATACCTGCATCCCCACTATATAGGGTACCTATTTAAACCTTCTGATTATATCCTTATTTTTACCATGTGGGACTTAAGACCCAGATGTAATTTCACTACATATACTAAGTATATAGATCTATGCGACACTACTAGATTAATAGCCAGACTTAGAATAAGACTATATATTCTTATTTATCCTCGAGGTAAACTTGCTAGAGTAGTACATTTCCACAATATATTTACCTAGACTTCAGTAACTTATACTATAGCTTAATCCATGCACTTGGGGTTGTGGCATGACTATTAGACTCCTATTGTTATCTACTTCCTACTTTTTTAAAGTTCACAGATCTCTGTACTATATTCTATCACTTTTTGCACTCTACTTCTTTTGGTATCGTTATACTTCCAAATTCAGAAGGCCCGGAAGGATTAGTCTACCCAGACTTGAGTTTCTCAGGCTCAGGTCTGAAGATCAATCTCTGGTCCATGATTTTATAGCATGTGGCCTTTTTCTCCAAAGGTCACCATTAGGTGTTCCCAGTGGCTAGGTTGGTAGATCCCTTTTGCTCAAAGAATCTTTTGTTATACAACTTCTCCAATTTTTTGAGGTCCAGTTAGATCTGTCTTGTAGTATTAGGTCGTACTTGGTTAGATCAATCTACTACTTCCTTAATTGGGATTTGCCAAGCTGGTTTTGGTTCTCTCAGGCACTGTGGTAGGTTTTATATCAATCCTGGATAACTAATCATGGGTTTGCATCATCTATACCAGTTTGTATTTCTTTGTGCAATGATACAAATGCATCCATGTTTTCTAGTGCCAAATGGCATTGGTATGCCCCAGTTTACAGGGTACTATAGCACAAGCTACGGCATGACAGAGCTCTAGCCCAATTTAGAATAAGCCATCACCATGGCACAAATAAATTATCTGAAACATTACTAGTGGGATTCGAACTCAGTACTTATAGCCAACAAACTTGGGGGTGCAACAACTCCACTACAATATATAATTATTATATAAAATTTGTTTAGTATAATAAATTATAATAAAATTCTAAATTTTTAAAAAATTTTAAAAAATTTTAAACTAAATATTATTATTTAAAGTCAATATTAAATTATTAACATAAAATTAACAAATTACCAAATATAGTTAACTTCCTCTAAGTACATATTGTTGGGATCAGTACTTTGACTTGCATTTAGAGAGAACCTGCAATTAGAAAAAAATTAAAATTATTAAAATTTTATTAATAAAAAATAAAATTTTTAAAAATTAATAACTTTGATCTATTGATCCAATTTGGATAATTTAACTACCAAAATAATTCTCTCATAGAGTTGTTTCTAATGAATCTAAAATTAGCTAAATCTAATTATATAATCTTGCTTAAGATTATTAATAATTTGTATTATATTTACTATAGTAAATATAATATAAAATATTAATGATTTTAAGATCACATGATCAGATTTGGTTGATTTTAGATTCATTAGAATCGTATGAAAGGATAATTTTGGTAGTTAAATAATCCAAATTGGATCAATAGATCAAAAGTTATTTATTATTTTTTTTTTTTGCAAACAAGCAGTCATACCACAACTTTATTACTTAAATATAGATGTTACAAACTTTTATATTTGAAGTTACCACTACAGCTATGCTGCTTTGTACTAAAGTGCGATTCACTCAGTTTCCATTTGGACCTATGTGTGACATGCCAGAGCAGAAGCAACCTCCTTGCTTATCTAAATCTACCTCAGATTTAGAGTCCACAATTCACCGGCCGGGATCTACTAGCCCGTTATGACTACCCATCCCTTCTTGAAAACTTTTCTCACCTAGATTTGGGCAGAATAGTTTATCTTTTACTTTTCTATAAGTGAATACTATATGCCGAATTTACCAAAGAAAAACAAAATTTAGGAAAGAAAGAAACAAAAGAAAAGAAAAAAAAAGAAAACATATTGAGAACAGTATGTCCTAAATCTGATTCCATCATAAAGGGAAAAAGATGGAAAAAGCACAAAAAGGGACAAGATATTATGATATACATTTAGAAAAAGAAAATTGTACTATTATAACCTGTGCCAGGCTGGTAAAAATTGTATAACAACTACAACTATTGTATATCTCTAATATAATTTTTCCTTTCTGACTTAATATGCTTTATCGAATATCTCTTTAACCCGAGACCCGATCTTGTCATGTGGAGTAGCTCCGTATTTTTAAATAAACAAACATGTGGTTGCAATCTACCAAGTTCATCTGAAAATAGAAAGTAAACAATGCCGATCTTTTGGAGGGGTAAGCCAAATTCGCACTTTTTTGAAAAAATTTTGGAAGGCCGGCAGGAAAGCAGAAGTGAGTAAGAGAGAAGTCACTTGGCCGAATAAAAGAGTGTGGCTTAAGAAAAGCAAGTTCTTTACTGTTCTCTAGTTATTTTGCAACAGGTTGCTTCGTCGACAGAGAATCACTATAATCTCTACCAAAATTTTGTATACAAGAGCACACTTTCCCAGCCAGTTATCTTGTATAAAGATGCTTTCGGCTTGCATGTTGAATATATAAAGGAGTCCCTGTAAAAGCCTAAAGGTTGACCTTTATAAAAACTGCACTGTTGTCCACCTACTACAGGTCTTTTCTACTTCTCCAGTATCCAAACTTAACTTTTCTTTCGTAGAAAATTTTGGTCCGAGTGATCGTCAGAAAGAGTTTTTTTTTGAGATCAAAAGTTATTGATTTTTAAAGATTTATTATTTTTATAATAATAATTTTTAGTAATAATACAAAACTATACCTAACGATCATCTGTACCAAAAATCTAAACATATTTTTTGTAAAAAACACAATAGTATTTAGTAAAAAACGGAGGCACGCTAGCAGCTATAAGTCGACAGTTATTATTTAGAGGTAGTTCTCATACGCTATCTACTAACTTCTTCAGAGTTTATTACTCACCGCTTGCACGGTACTTGTTGTTTAGAAGTAGTTCTCATATGCTGCTTGCCAACAAGCCCAGAGTTTATCACTTACCGACAAGAAACTATAGATGCTCCACCCTTTTCTTAAAAGAAAGTTTAGGTGTTGTTGAGTCTTTGCATGGATGTAACTACTTTCCTTGGGTGCAAGTGGTCTTTCTCTAGGTGTTTTTCGCTTGGCCGGTCTTCTCCAAAATTTTCAACAAAAAGTGGGCGATTTGGCTTATCCCCTTCAAAAAATCGGTATTGTTTACCTCCCAAATTCAGATGTACTCAGGAATGCAACCATGTGTCTTGTTTATTAGTGGATACGATACGTGTCATAATCTATGGATACGGGTCCTCCATGTAACTGAGATCGGGTCTCTGGCATAAGAGGTATCCAGAGGTGGCCAGTAGTTGGATAATAATTTGTTAGATTTTTTAGTTGAGATATACAAATATTGCAGTTGTTATAAAATTTTTTCTTAAACCTGACATGGGTTATAATAGTGTATTTTTCTTTTTTCATTCTATTTGTACTACTTCTTGATAGAGGTAGCTTCCCTTTTGTTTAGCCTGTTAGGGCTTATCTCTTTGTTTTTTCTTTTTTTATATTTTCTGTTTCCCTTCTTTTTTTTTCCTTATTATTTTCCCCTTCTTGCTTTGTTTTTTCTTTGTATATAAACTTCTTTTATTCTTGATATACATTTTAGTATTGAGAATACAGAATATTATTTTCTTTTGCTCTCGGTGAAGAAAGTAAGAATGAAGGGATAGACTCTTGGTGAGCTGGCAGGGTCTTCTAACTTACATGTAGGTTGGTGTGACAAGTTGCTCTTGGGCACATTAGATCTAGCTGGGAGATGTTGGGCTTGCAATTTTTCTATACTGATATTATTCATTCCATTCAAGTTTGTTTAAATAAAGTATTGTATTTGAGCTCCAGCAAGGCTATCAAAGAGCTAAAAAAAAATAATAATAATAATTTTTATAAAATATTATATTATTATATATTATTAGTTTATATTATTATTTAATTTTTTTGCTGCAATAGAAAAAATTTCCCAATGACTATTACAATTCATACTAGATAAAAATAAAAATTATATAACAAATACAATATTTGTATATCTCTGTTATAAAGCTTTATCTTATTATTATATTGTTTTTTAACTTATAGCTTAATTTGGATATATTTTTAATCTGAAACCCTGATTCATGTTACATAAAGTAATGCCATATTTATAAGTAAACAAGATACATGATTGCAATTCTAAGTTTATCTAAAAATGAAAAGTAAACAATATTGATTTTTTGGAAAAGGTAGACCAAATCTCTACTTTTTTATAAAAATTTTAAAAAACTGGCAGAGAAGTAGAAATAAGTAAGAGAGAAATCACTTGATCAAAAAAAAAAGTGTGATTTGAAAAAAGCTTTAGTTATTTTACAATATCAATAGAAGAAACCATATCTCCACCAAAATTTTATATACAAGAGCATTACCTCTCTTGTATAAAGACACTTTTGGCTTGCATGTTGAATATATAAAGAAGTTCCTAAAAGAAAAGCAAAAGGTTGATCTTTATAAAAACTGCCTATTGTCAGCCTACTACAGGTCCTGTTTAATGCTCCAGTATAAAAAATTTTGGTTTAAGTGATCGTTAAAAGAGTTTGCCTATATCCCTTAAATTGTTTTGCAGCCAAATTTGCCTGCAAACTTTTTTAAATTTTAAAATTTTTTAATAAAATTTTA
>CAJVPY010004262.1:0-12857 GCA_910591965.1 Dentiscutata erythropus | reverse complement strand
TTTGAAATTAACTGGCAATACTATAGAGCTTTCTAGACCAAAGATATTATAAAAAAAAGAAAGAGCTTAGGGGTAGGTTTCTTTCTTTATATATCTTTGTTTAATTTCTTGCACTTTTTTCTTTATTTTTCGTATTAGAACTTTTTTGAAGTGATACTTTTTCCTTGCCTTTTTTATTCTTATAGAATCCCTGAAAATTAAGTTATGTAAAGAGCGTATAAGTAAGAAAGGTACGTTTGCTGATTCATCCTATAAAATCAGCGAACCCACAGCAGGTATGCCCACCACGGCACTATTGTGACTGAACGCACTAATATGACTGGATGCTCTTCCCCGTAACCGTAGAATACAGGGCGTAGCATACCATCTATACTTTAGTGTTCAAAGACAAGCCGGCTTATCACGGCTTGCTGCGGCTTAATGCGGCTTATCATGTGATAAGTTCGAATTTATCACCAAACCATGCGATATCTTCGAATTTGTCATGTGATATTTTCGAGATTATCACATGGCTTGGTGACAAATTCGAATTTATCACGTGATAAGCCGCATTAAGCCGCAGCAAGCCGTGATAAGCCGGCTTATCTTTGAACACTACTATACTTGTTAATATTTCCACATTCCTGAAAACGTGTAAAAACACTAACCTCTGAGCCTAATATTTCTACTATTTTACGTTTTTCCTTCGACCTTGGTTTAAATTCTCATTCAAAATCTTTAGTTCTATCGCAAAATTACTATGTATTGTTTGCTTTGACGCGCCAGGGTGTTTTTCAAGATAAAATAGTCTATAAGTATCAAAATTCCATTGTTCGTGAGGTTTCTTCCAGTACTCGGAAAATTTAACATTGTTTAAAATCTCTCCATCCATAGTTGAATCAAAAGTACTGTGCGGGAAGAAACGCGTGTGAAGAAATCTTGAAATATATAATGTACTTGACGCTATTTACACGTGATTTAAATCCTTGACTCCCTTCGATATAATGATCAAAAGCAAGTAGCTGCGCGACATAGTCGCGCTAAAACCAGGAATAAGTTTATCTTTTGATATAAAATATCAAGGTTATATATGAAGTACTATATATATATATATTATGATGTCTTAATAAATTATAGTTGATAACTGATAATATGATGTGCAAAAATAGCGTAATAGTGTGTGAAATAATTCTTATAGGGAATTATGAATATTCAAAAAAATTTAGAAGGGCGTATCATAGGAAGGTGCGTTATAAGGTGTGTCATGAAAAGTGTGTCATAGGAAGGTGTGTCATAAGAAAGTAGGCATAAACTTTAGCTCATCGTAAATTATGTAATGTATATGTATTAAATGATAACTTTCTCTCAAAATACACAAAATTGAATTATAAAAACACCCGGTCTTTTAAAGCAGACCAATTGTGACGTGGTTAATCAAATGTCTTCACACTTATAAGATATGTGTTGCTTGAAGTAATACTTATTAGATGCCCATTATCGTTATAGATATTTTTAGAGTTTAAAAGCATTTCAAAAGTGATTATTACAGTTATATATATAATTCTAACAATTCTAATATACTAGCTCCACACATGGCACCATGTGCCACATTTTATATTTTATATGTAAAATACGTTTAATATATATTTATATTATATGGTATTAATATAATTTTAGTATAAGAGATGAATGTAAAAGTCCTTTATACTAAGACTGTTAGCCATACGGTACACTTTATAGGAGATTATGTATTATATAGTTCGATAATACAATTTTTTGATAATTTTGGAAATAATCCCTCTGATTGGCCAGTGTTGCCGGTCCACTTTAATACAGTAATATATATACCGGTATATATGATTACATTGATCACAACATTAGCCAACATGACAATTGGTATTTAAAGTTCGCTAATGATTAGACCTCACATTAAAACCAACCTCCCTCACAAAATAAATAACTCACGTAATCATAAGACTTTGATTGGCTGATGTAAATCAATTGCCCGAGTAATTTATTTATATACTTTAAAGTGCTTTTTTAAAATATAACATTTCAATACAATTTTCTTTTGCTATTAGAATATGAATATTCACTGTGCAAAATAATCGAGAAAAGATCAAGAACCTAAAGACTTCACTAGAAGACAAAATAATGTATCCGTTCTCCAAAGTACCCATGTATTATATCCCACCTTAATAACTTTGGGTATAATGCTATGATTATTCAGTACAACTTTATACTACGTTAATAGTAAACTGCATAACTTTGTACCCATATCGGGCCTTAAAATGCACAAATTTGTAAAAGACCAGTACGGAAATCAACAAAATAAAAGATCTTTGGAAGTTCAATTTTTATGTTATAAATTTTATAATAAATTATAAGTACAAACTTTAAAGAGCTATATTACAAAATTTTATTAATACAATTGCTTTGTGTTTTAAGTAGAACTTCGATCCTATTTCTTCAGAACTATCCAGATTGAATCCGGACTCTCTTTCATTAATCCGAATTGAGTAAATTCGGATTGATTAGAATTCAATCTGAAAAAATCATTGATCGACCAATCAAAATCACGAAATTTGAAAAAAACGCTTGGTTCATATGAGTGCTGTCAATAGAAAACCCGTCATCGGGCTTTTAATGTTCAGCTGGTTTTCTGTATGCTGTCTATGGACAATCTATCATTGAAATATATTACCCATAGATAGCATGCAGAAAGCCAACTGAACATTGAAAGCCTGATGATAGGTTTTCTATTGACAGCACTCATATAGAGAACAACAAATTGGACTAATAATAAGTTTTTTTAAAAAAAAATTTTTTTTAAATTACTGGTGGGTGGCCGCACCACAAAAATCAGTCTATGGTGTAGTATAGTCGTTCATCCAATAGCAACAACCAAACAGAATCATGACAGGTATACCATGTGTTAATCTAGTAAAGATTATGATCCGAATAATCATCATCCTCAATCCGAAATAGGATTTATCCATTTAAAATTGACAGATAAGGATATCCGCATTTAATCTGAATTATCGGATTAATCCAAATTAGTCGGATTGCGATCGAAACACTAGTTTTAAGTGAAAAATAATTCTAATCTTATTTTAAATTGATTATATAAAAAAAAAAAAAATTGAAAATTTGTTATTTTATCTCTTTTTTGTAGCACTTTGCCTAAATAATTTTAATGTTTAATAAGTATCTGTGAGCTCTTTGTACTAAATTTAGTATAAATTAAAAAATCATATTGTAGAAATAAATAATAACATATCAGCAGATTTGCAGAATTAGTTCTGAATTGCTCCTAAATTGTATCCTCAAAGTTATTTACCAAATTTTGTAGTAAACAAATATATGTATGGATCTTCTTGTTAAAGAGCCTGTACATATTAAAATCAAACAGTTAGAAATAAAAGCTTATTTAAAACCAACATAATAAAATAGAAAACACTTCTGGTACCTTTACTCTACGTATACAATTAGCAGTAGGTATCTAAATAAAACTTGTGGGAATACTAATTATTACTGATTATTTAATATATTTAATATAGACATGCTATCAAAGTAAAAAATAGCTTTTGAGATGATTTTTTATTAATGAACATAAAAAGTTCTTTAATGTATATAAATAAGTTACTAGACAATTCAGCCAATTAGACAAATGTCCTTCTATGAGGTCTGAAGTTGCAAATTTGTTTAGCCTTGCCAGGGGTCTAGACACTTTGCAGTAATGCAACTATCACATGATGTGGCATATTTTTTTGCTTTAGTTTAGGGTTTGGGTTCAGGTTCGTATTAGGGTTATTAGCTTTATATTGAGTGTTATCAAAAAAACCTGACAATTTAAATATAGACTATATTTAAATTGGCAGGTTTTTTTTTGATGACACTCATATTATATATAAAATTGCATTTCTGACACTTTTGTTAGTGCTTAAAGGCTGATCTGATTTAAACACCAATTTTTGAGTATTTTCACTTTTTTTACTTTTTTCTTCTTGCACATGTGTTTTGTTTTAATGTTGGACTGATCTGGGATGATTAAAATTTACAAATTCCAATTGGTCATTTTCTCTGCACCACATCATGTTACTGCAAAAGTGTCTAAACCCTGGTGGGGCTAATAAATTTGGTTCAGTCTAGTATGTTTTTTTATAGCTTAGCTCATTATGTAAGCAGATTTGTATTACAAATCTGCTTATATGTTGAGCTAAGCCACAAAAACTATACCAAACCAGACTAGACATATTTGCAAACTTTGAACCCAGACTAATTTTATAAATATGTTCAGACTTGAACTAGTTTGCAAACTTCGGATTGGACTTAGGCCAGACTCATAATTAAGTTTGAGCCTGGTCTGAAGTTCGAAACTAGTAAAATTTAAAGTTTGAGCCTGGTTTATTTCTGGACCAAACCCAGACCAAACTGAACCCAGACCAAATTTAGGAGTACTAATTTAGAGAAAATAGGTTGTATTTGTTTAGTATGTTTATTGTTTAAAGTAAACCAACAACCAAGAAACTTGAAGGGTTGATTAACTGGTCAGAGAGAGTGTATTTCATTATTAAAGGAGATTGGGTAGTAGGTATTGGGCTTGGCATTAGATAATAATATAGATTTAGTTAAATTGACTTTAATATTAGCTATATTGTAAAAGGATTTAGTAGCTAAGAGAATGTTAAATAGCTCAGTTTGGCTAAATATAATTTACAAAGTATTATTTATATAGGCCAGTATAAAGCTATTAGCTTCAAGTTTGTTAGTAGAAAAGTTTTTTAAATTAGTGAGCTATAAAATAGAAATTGAATAGCCAGAAAATATTTAATGTATATAAATAATAAAAAAATCATAGTAAATTTGCCTAGTAATAGATAGTCACATTTGGTAACTATGATGACTTAAATGACTTTGTTGCTAATTATTTGTTAGTTTAAAAAATTAAGTGACTAGTCACTTAAATAATTATAAATCCAAAATGACTTTGAAATAACTTGGTATAGTATAATATTACTTACTTTAAATAATAGATTTGCTATTTTATACTCTAATTGTACTATTAAATTGCTAGATAAATATAAATTTATATAAATTTGATAAATAACCTAATTTTTATTAGATATTTAAATAACACGTGACTAGTAATATAATAACCTATATCATTTTATATTATTATTATTAATATGTGATTTTTGTTACTTTATTTGTAACTAAGTGACTAAGTGTATTGAGATATAATATCATATTATATAACAAATAACTAATCACAAAAATAAAAACCAAATGATATAAGTTTTGTCTATTATTAAATCTGCTAGAGCAAGAAAGAAATAGTCTCCTCTTGGTCAATACCATTTTGGACTTAGTAGAGAAGTATTAAACCAAAATTAATCATAATTTTATTTTGACAGTTGGTGAGTAAGTCTGATAGGATATTAATAATAAATTAAAGAGCATGTTTAAATAGATTAAAATTAACTGAGTTATAAGCTTTGCTCATATTCTAAGATAAAAGCCAGATCTCTTTATAATTATAGTTAGCAACTGTTGTCTGGTAGGGCAACATAATTAAAAGATAAAAGAATAGAATGCTAAGAGAAAACTTGATTGAGTCTGTTGGTTAAAATTTTGGTATAAATTTTTCTGATATGTTTGATTAAACTAATTAGGTAAGTAAAGTTAAGATTTTTATTAAAAGCATTGTTCTTTGGTATTAGATAAATTCTGCTATGTTTCCATGACTGAGACATAGTATTTTGGAACAGACAACAATTGAAAAGTGTGGTAAGAGCAGTAGTACAGTGGTTGCTAAGATGTTTAATCATTTTATAGCTAATACACAGGCCTTGCCATTAGAGAGTTTAAAGATAGTTGTAGAACTTTGTTTTTCTGTTATAGAGGCAGTAAGTGGTATATACCAATTAGACTTAATATAAAGACACAAATTGTAATATTGTTTTCAAAAGTTGTAAAAGAGGTTTTGGTTAATAGGTTTGTAAACTGTCCAGTTGAAAAAGTGTATTTGGATATGTTGTTTAATTTGAATAGGATCAATAACAAGTTTGTTTGATAGTTTGATATTAGTAAAGTAAACAGAAGACTAATATTAGTTAAGTATACTATTAATAGCTTGAGTGAACTTGGAAACAAGTGTTTAATTTTATCTTTATTTAATTATATCTAATTTAATATATTAAATACATTTGACATATTGACTTTTAAATGTTGATATACTTGTTTAAAGAATTTAATAACTCCTGAAATGCATTAATCAAATTAGTATTAGTTAAAACAATGTGAATTAATCCGATTACCTTGAATATATTAGCTCCTATCAAACTATTACCTTTTTAAATTTATTACTATATTTAGTTTATATAAATTACTTTTAATTGAATTAATTTGCATTAAAATAAACTATATTCATTTATAGTAAATGTCTTAAAAATGCATATTTTAAATTAATTTATTGTTATATAGAATCATTATTGACTTTTATTTAATTAGATTTTCAATAAATATCATTTATCACAAATATTATACACTCTCTCCATCAATCACTAAAACCAAATCTGAAGCTAAAGAAAAACCAAAACTTGGCAGTTATTTTATTAAAAAAACAATAAAACTAGCTTTAAAATAAAGAATAGAACACAGAAAAACAACTGGAGTTCCTTAGAACAACTTTACTTACTACATTCTCAAAAGCTTACTTCTTGGACAATTTTGCACCTTCAACAAAATTTTTTAAAACTTTTTTAAAATTTTGAAGATTTATTGTTGACCCTGTACTGCAAATTGCAATCTAACAAAACAAACAAACACGTTCATTTTAGGTGAAAAACAAATAAACTAAAATTTATAGATAATCAACCAATACAACAAATGAACATTTATATTACTGAAACAACAACTTTTATATATAAAATGCCTAATCTTAGTATATATAAAAACTTCTTCAATAAGTCTGTAATCGAAAGGGCAGTAGTACAAGAAGAACAAAATAAATTTATATAGAAACAAAATAAAAAAGTTGCAAAATATCTGAATACTAGCAAAACCTACCTTATTGCAATTATATACAACGTCATACAACACTTTGACTATGCTTAATACAAGCTATCAAGAGATCAAATTTTAGAAAAAGAAGAAAAAGTTATGCTAGAATTTCCAAACAACAATACAATACAAGTAGAGAATACAGAGAAAAATTACTTTAAAGAAAGCAATACTAAGGTAAAATTGAACCTTTACTAATGGAAAATCTAATTGTATATCTAACAGAGCTCTCTAAAACAATCAATATCAATATGAAATCAGAGAGAAAACATAAGATAGTGCTAAATAAAATTGAAGTCAAAACTGAACCACTTTTAATGAAAACTACTCCCGTAACACCATCTATTGAAATCAAGAGTATTATCAACAATATAAAAATAGAATTACAGAACAACCCTTGAAAGAGAAATATTATAAAACAAGAAGTATTATCACTTACTTCAAAAGATCACTTAAACTAGTTAAAGGCATATTAATAAAAAAGAAGTATAGTATACTTGATTATGGTCTTAAGGAACTCATAAAAGATAAACTACAAACAAACATGAAACTACCAAAGCAATCAAGTTACAAGAAAACTAAACAACACAAAGACATATACAATTTGGTTTGGGCTCTAAAAAGCAAGATTTTACACCAAAAAGTTTTTGCTTCATCTACTTTTCTCTTTATGATTTGGAACCTTCCAAAAGATATAAAAGTATTGGTAATTAAGTCTTATCTGAATATCTTCAGTATGACAACTGTTATGGTATGGCAACAGAATTTCAAAACAAAGGCAGCATATATTAAAATGCTACTAAACTCAAAACAAAAAGAAAAATCTCTAAAAGAAGGTTGGTCAATCCATTTAGAACAAGGCAAAATATACTAAACTACACTAGGCAAGTTCGATATTGCTAAAATAGAAACAAGAAATAATTACAAAGGCATTATTTCAAATATACCAACATCAGTATATAATAGCCTTCTCTTATAGCAGCTTAAAAAGTATAGAGTTCAAGCAGTACATATCCTTTACAACCAAAATAGAAATCAAAGAAAAAGAGCTTATCTAAATTTCAAATCAGAGGAGAACCTTTTATTAGCCCAAAGTTGCAACTTATATTACTTCAATACCAAACTCAAATAGCTACAAAAGACCCAAATAGAAGAAATCTGTCCAACAGCATGTTTTATTATAAAAAAGAAAATAATAGTCAAAATAAAGAAAAAAGTGCAAGAAATTAAACAAAGATATATAAAGAAAGAAACCTACCCAGAGACATGCTTACTAAACAGCTAGACAAGACTAGAAGACCTATCTCTATTTATAGTATTAACTTGGATAGTAGTAGAATTAATAGCATCTGTAGACCTCATAGCAAAAACAGAAAACTACTCAGAAGTCTAGAAAATATAATTGCTACTGGTTTGAATAAAATAGAAGTAAGCAAGAAAAGAAAAAATTAAAAAAAAACAAGAAACTGAAATGCTTTATGATGAAAACTATTGCAAAAAGGCTAGATTATATAGTTTAGACTACAATAAGTCAAGAGTTAATCTTATAGTTAAAAGTAAAATACAAAGTAGCATCTTGGAGCAAATCTTGAATAGGTTACAAAAGATAGAAAAAAAACAGGGAACTCTAGTCCCCAACTTCTTCTAAGGGTACCACAATTGTATCAATGAATACAGACAAGCAATATAGCTTATCAGGGCAAACATTATTTAAGATAACCAATAATGCTTTAGTAACTAATTTAGAATTAGATTTAGTGCTGGAAAATATAAAACAAGACAATAGAACAAAAGAAAGATTTGAGCAAGTAAAGATAGACTTTCATAATATTAATGGTCTAAAAGAAAATAGAACAAAATTGCAAAAGCTTATAGATTTTAGGACTAAAGAAAATCTGGACATAATAGAGATAACTGAAACCAACACAAATACAAGAGAAGCAGTTTTTTTTGAAATTAACTGGCAATACTATAGAGCTTTCTAGACCAAAGATATTATAAAAAAAAGAAAGAGCTTAGGGGTAGGATTACTAGTAAAAAAAGAGTGACAAACTCACCTCACTGAAATAATAGTGAAAGATGCTTATATGCTAAAAGTAGCATTTAGATTCAAAAAAATAATACTAGTTATATGGGTAGTTTATTTTTCACCAAATGATAAAAGTACAAAGAAAAGAATATAGCAATATCTAACAGAAAATATTACCAAAAGCAAATTAAATACAAGAATAGTTATAGGAAGTGATTTTAATACAGAACTAGATATTGGAGTAAATACTACTCAAAATATCAGAATGTGAAAAGTTATACAAGAAAAAAAATGGTGCAAACTTTCGATTATAAGATGGCTGCAAAAAGTAGGCTTTGAAAAAGTATATATACTTATTAATCTACAAATCTTCAAAGCAACATAGACCAACTCCAAATCCTACTCAAAAATAGACTATATATGGTTAGATATGGAATTAAAAGAACTTGTAATAGATAGTAATATGGAACCAATAGATCTCATCATGGGTAGTAATTACAACCTGATATAGACAAAACTGCTACTAAGCCCCATACTTCACATAAACTCAATTGCCTAGCAAAGATGAAAAAATTTCAGTTATCGAAAAATATATCTGTATGATAAAATGACCAAAGAGGATTGGGAAAACTTTATTTCTCTCCTAGAGAAGTATATTAAGAAATTTTGTAATAAAGAATCTAAAAGAGAAATCAAAACACTTAGTTTGTCAAAAGAAGACTGGATAAATGAAGTATAAAAAAACTAGCAGAACTAATAAACAAAGCTACAAACAAAACAATTTTATACAAGAAGATTCAAAACACTATAAAAAAAAACAAAAACAAATCATATGGAATCCAATATATAAGTAGATCAAGTAGCTAAGAAGAATAGGCCAAATAGAACACTTAAATCTAAACACAGAAATCAAACCTCTTTAATTGATGATTCTCCAGTAAAATGTGACTCAGATTACTATATAAATTTACTATAGTGCGAATATGGTGTTCACCCAAGGTAAACTTTTTTTCATACTAAGTTAATCATCTTTCTTGCTTAAGAGACTTTTGTAAAGCTTGTCAAGACGTATCTAATAGTGGTTAAAGTATTAAAATCAGCCTGGTGAGTACTGAAATATCTTTAAAAAACCTCTCTTTTACTATGTAAATTTTTTGCAAATAATAGTATTGTTTGCAAAGAAATTTATATAGTAAAAAAGAGGTTTTTTAAAGATATTTCAGTACTCACCAGGCTGATTTTGATGCTCTAACTACCATTAGATGCGTTTTGACAAGCTTTACAAAAGTCTCTTAAGCAAGAAAGATAATTAACTTAGTATAAAAAAAAGTTTACTTTGGGCGAATGCCACATTCGCACTATAGTAAATTTATATAGTAATCTGAGTCACATTTTACTAAAATCATGCATTAGTTGACTGGAGAATTATCAATTAAATATTCAAATAAAACAAGTAAACTAGAACAATGATACTAAAATCTAAAAAATTGAAAGAAGGTAATCAAAACAATAGATTAAAGATCTCAAAGAATGAATAAAAATAATAGAAAAGAAAATGTCTTCAAAACAAAAAATTGAACAAGAAAAAAGAATAAGAGATAATATCAAAAAAAGGTTTGGGATGATCAAATATGAAGAAAAGAAAATACTTAATTAACAGTATTCTTGAAAGGCCATAAAACAAAATTAAAATAGAAAGAATTCTTATTACAACAGATCCTATATCAGAAAAGAAGAAACTTATTCATGAACTCAATGAAGTCAAAAAAGAGGTTAATATACACTTTACAAACCAATTCAAAGAAGACACTCGGGTTCCTGAAAAAGAAAAGGAAACATAAAAAGAAGAATACACCTCATGTTCTTTTATTTAACAGGATTGGTACAATAATGTTCTAGATAAAATCAAGTTGGAGAAATAGAAAGAAATACTTCAAATAACCTCCAACAAATCAGCCTCAGAATTATTAAATATAGAGTACACAATTTTGAAAAAACTAGAGAAAAAAGCCACAAACCTTCTTCTAAAGAATTTTAGAAGAAGGGATAATGCCAAAGAAATGAAAAATTGAGATGATTTTTTCTATTCCAAAGTGCTACACGAAGCAGCAAAAAAAGACTTATAAAAATTATTTAATGAAGACTAAATAATGTTATTCTATACTGTAGAATCCTTAGAGAGCCAAATTTTGCAAGGTTACAAGAAGAATATACCCAAGAATTATAAATGCTCTAATAGAAGTGGCAAAACAAGAAAACAAAGAAATGTAAATAACTCTCATAGATATTAAAAAAGCATTTAACACAGTGAATCTTAAGAGGCTTCAACTCACATTAAAGAGAATCAAGATTCTAAAAAAACTAAAAATATTTCTAGTTAATATGTTCACAACCAGAGGTTAAAGTTATTACCAAGTTTGGCTTAACAAAGAGTTTTTGCTCTGAAAGAGGTATAGATCAAGAAGAAGTGATTTTTCTCTGCTTTGAAGAATATATTTTGATCTATTACTTTGCAAACTATGCAAATGCAACTACAGTGCTAAAGCAAAATTAGAATAGCTACTAGATATAACCCAGAGAAAGACAAAAGAAGAAGAGATACAAGCTGCAGGCTTAGCATATGCTGATAATATTGCTCTTCTAGTAAACTTTAAAGAGAACATACAAAATCTAGTTAATATTGCAGAATCCTTCCTTTAGCTAAATAATATGGAAAAAAACAGAACTTTTGATAATAAACAAAAAGAATAAAAAAGAAGAAAAATTAGTTCTTATCAAAGAGAGAAAGAAAAAAATAGTAGTAAAGAAAAAGAAAGAGATAGCTTATTATCTCAGAGTATGGCTAACCACAGCAGACACAAAACCCACAATTAAGAAGAAACTTGGTATTGAAATCAAGCAAATAGCTAACCTGCTTAGTAGAAAGAAAATCTCAATAAAACAGATCAAATATATAAACAACATAGTACTACTATCCAGAGCTAAATACAGGTTGAATATGATTATGCTTTCTAAAGAAGAATGTAACAAACTTCATTAACCAATAATAAAAATAGCAAAGTGGAAAGCAGAATTGGCCTCAACTACTTCCAACTCTATACCAATGCAAAAAGATATCTGGGGAATAAACTTTCTATATTAACAACATATAGAACACATAATCACTAAATAGGTAATTAGAATAAATAACTCAAATCTCATGGGAGACCTTACTAAAATAAGATTAAAAGATATATAGCTCGCACTTTATTCTACAGCACCAATTTGGGTTATAGAAAACAAAAAAATTAAAAAATTAAGCCTAAAAAATAACCTCAATATAAGTATACTAGTAGTAGCCAAAGATGTAGAGATTAGCATCAAAAGTATAGAACTAGAAAAAAACTGGAATATAGCTCTAGACAACAATCTAGTAAATAAAATAAGAATGCTACTACCCAAATAAGAGCTAAAAAGAAGTGATCATCATCTCTGTAACCTCACCCTTTGGTGCATAGAACAATTAACTACAAGACAAAACAATACCATGTTTACATGGCAACAGATTAAAATGATCTGGGGAGTTAAAACAATAGAGAAAACTCTATAGTGACTCCAAAACCTAAAAAAGGTAGTGCTAGAAAACAAATCTTCTCAGAAGCTAAAGGGAGCCTTTATTCAAGAAAAAGAGTTTAACAAGGTTCAAATAAAACCAAAGAAAAGAAAGCTTTTTTTTTTGGTATTAAGGTGAGGCCTTGCTCATATCTTTATTGATTAATTTATATAAGTAATTACATATCAACTA
>CAJVPY010004261.1:0-12859 GCA_910591965.1 Dentiscutata erythropus | reverse complement strand
AAATTTGATTAAATACTTGTTGAGATATTTTAATTTAAAAATTAAAAAAATTTTACTAAAAATGATTTGTCCTTTTTCTACTAACTTACCTCCATATGTCATAACAATCCCTGGTGCATCAGAATGTTCTAGTATTTTAGCCAAACACTTGAAATATAGTATATTCCCTCTACAGCATATAGACACATCAAAACAAACTATACAAGCATCTCCTCCATCTATTTTAAGTGGGCATTCTGGTTGCTTGTAACTATAAATGCTAAGTAATCTTTTAAATAAATAGGTTCAAGACCTTTACATTCTATAGACACTTTTAGTTCCGTTATAAGGGATTTGAGATGACTATTAAATTTATGCTATTTCCCATTAGACATACTGGTTTCATTTATAACTACTAACTTTTTATCTTGAATAAGACTGTTGAATTTTCCAAGAATTTTTTCTAGATTAGATGTTGTATAATAGAGCTTTGATCCTAAAACTTTATTACCAATAAAATCAATAATAATATTTTTTCTGCATTGTTGAAGAGTAGACTTTAATACACATATTGAACGAGATTTCTTTTCTGGTTTTTGTATTAAATATGCCTACCAGTTCCAGATATAATTGTTGAGCTTTTCATTTTCATCACAGATTATATTTTTTATATGCCAAAGAATAGAATTCATTATTTCTTTATTAATTTCTAGTGCTGGATTAGCTGTAAATCCCAGGAAAAGATTAAAGAAATTTGGTTTGGGTGGAATTATGTTTGGTGAGTATGGAAAAAAGTTGATTTTGCAATAATAAATTAGACCTTTTGTAACTACTCAATCTATTAATGATCTTAACTTTATTGATTCTCCACCAAATTCGATTATATTTATTTTATAACTAGCAAGTTCTAGTTTGGATACAAATTTAAAGATAAGTTCATTATCTTCATTTTCATCTTTAACTTTAAATATCCAAAACTTTTTATCTCTATCAATATAAGCAATTGTTACTTAGATAGCTTCATAAACTTTATTACGGGTATACTTTTTTTCTAATGAGCACATGTCAATTAAGTCATCCATACAAAATGATTATTTGGGTCTGTTATTCTAGATTGATTTATTTTTTCTAAAACTGGAAGGCTTTCTTCTTGTTCTGAAGTTTTTTCTTTAACAGTCAACTTTATTGAAGGTTTTCTAGATCCAGCTTCTCTATTATTATTCGCATGATAACAATAAAAACTATATGATTTCTTGTTTTAGATAACATATATATTATTACTTGTATGTGAATCTTTATAACTATATTCTCGATAACATAACAGACAAAATGCTAGGACTATGCATTTGAGAGGAAAGGTATCAGGAAAATTATCTCGCAGATATGAAAGTTCATACCTCCCAATTTCAAATTCTTCTAATAATTTTGCAATTAACTTAAGTTTGATTTCAATATCCTTAGTAGCTTTGATATTTGTAATAGAGATCCCACTTGTTTCTGATTCTGGAACAGATATTCTACCCATTACCGATTCTGGAACAGATAAAAGAGAACTATCTTTTACTTCTGCATCATCATTAGGTGGACGAAGCATGAAGTCAAAAATGGTGCCATCTTTTGGCATAACAGCTTTTTTTGAACAAACATGTTTACTAGTGTCTTTGATAATCTTTGGTGTTTCAAGCATTTGCAGGGAAAATAAACTTTTATTTGTAATATTATCAACTATTTTTTCAGCCCATAAACCCATTGGAAGTTTCTTACGAACAAGTTCAGTAAATAATACACAAGCTGTTATATTTTTAAGTCTCATACTGAAAGTTGAGATATGATATAACATTTTTTTCTGGTCGCTGCTATTGGCAACAGTTAAGGTTTTAATATCCCAATCTGGATAAATCTCAATACACACCTCTCTGAAAGCTCCGATTAAAGCATAATAAGCTTCTTTACGTGTAAGTTTTGGTTCAATACTATTTAGTATTTCTTGGAATAAATCAAAATCAATAATAGGTGAAGTGGATCATTATCATCGATAGTGAATAACCCTGACGCTCTGTAAAAATTTTTTCTATTCTATCTTCAGAATTTGTGCCAAGGAATTGTCTTGGTCTTACACTATTATCTCAAATTTTGTATAGATATTCAGCCACGCTCTTAGCTTTGGCCTCTAGTAGTAAAAGGCCCCATTATTTTCTTCAAATATTTCTAGCTCAAAATTCTTCAAATTTTTTGGCTCTGGCCTGAAATTTTCAAAATTTTTCAGAATATCTGATCGAGAAGATGGTATTTCTGCCTCTGCTAGCACATGATCGATGTTTTCTTGAAAATATTGGGCACTCATAGTAAGTATATTTTACTACTAGTATATTATTTTGGAAAAAAAAGTTCAAAATGAAAATTAATTCTAAAGAATAGTTAATAATTATTATATCAAAAATCATATAAATATGGCATTTTATTATTGCCCCTATATTCTTAGGACTGGAAAAGTTTGCAATCAAAATTGCTATAGGCTTGAAGGGTGTAAAGTTCACTGGAATTCTCTATCACGCATATTTTGTAAAGAATGTAGTAAGTTGACCTATTCTGGTTATGACTCATGCAGATAAATATTGAAGATAGGATCGATATCAGCAGAAGAAGCTGGAGAAGATGGCGCAAAATGGTGTTGTAAAAAATACATAGTATAAAGGTATATGTTGAGGTTTTGTTTAGGTTGACTAGGTAAATTTTTTTTGGATGAATTTCTTGGATGAAAAAAGATAGCTAAATGATGTTTTTAAGTCAAAAGAAAAGGTTTTAGACTAGCCATCCAAGTTGTTTAGGTTGTCTAGATAAATTTTCAATCTTCTTACTTTTATATTTTTTATCTATATATACCTTATATGTATATTATATTTATATCAGAAGTAGGTATATATAATATATATTAAAGATATACTATACATATATCAGGTAGGTATATGTAATATAGATTGTAGATATATGTACTATATATATTGGTAGGTATATATCAAAGGTATACTGTAGGAAAGAGTTTGATATTTTTTTCTAGAATTCTATTTTTTATCTAGACAACTTGGACGGAATTATAACAAGTATAGAAGAACAAGTTAAAACAAAATTAAATCTTTTTTTTTCCATAATATCATCCGTTCAAGCTAACATATTTTTACCTGAACAGAACCTGGGCAATTTTTTTTTCTTGGACACGAGCAAATCCAATTTGACAGCATTAGACGATAGCAATTATGTGGTATACTTTGTAATAGGTGAGTATACATATTTGATAGCATACCCAATAATATGTAAATAGTATAGTTGATAGTATTTTTTGATAGCAACTCAATAGCATTTATCTGATATACTCTACGAAGTAGGATGCTTTGATAGCATTGATTGATAGCATAACCAGATAGCGTATATATAACATGATCAGATAGCATATATATAGGCATATCTGATAGCAATACTCTGGCTATATGTCTTTACAAATAATAACATGCGACTAAATATATCGTTAGATATATTTTTTTGCTCATGTAACTTAGCAACAAAAATTAACCAGAACTACTAGGCTGGCATATATTATATCACATGTGGCCTGATAAACAAAATGTGCCACCTTGACATGTGATATAAAAAGCAAAATACTCGTCACTCAAGTGTAGTTTAAAATGCAAAATATACGTTATACTGGCACATGTCTTAGCAGTCCCCAGATGACGATATAAAGGCAACCTATATAGCATCCAATCTATAGAAAGGAAACAAATATTAAGCTTATTAAAGATCAAAATGAGTAGCTATAAAATAAATAGATAACAGTATACTTGTAAGTAGGTAACACTCTAATGTAAGTAGGTAACATTATATATATAATATTATTTACTAAGAACAAGATCAAGCTACCCCGCACAACAAGCAACTTTTTATTGGTATATAGAAATTTAGAAAATTGTAAATTTTTTTAGCAAGAGTTTTTAATATAGCAAATAACAGATCTTTAATATAAATTAAATAGCTCAGATCGAGATAGTCAATTAGCAAAAATTTGAATCAAGTAAGGCTTGTTGAAGGCAAACATTATTAATAAAAGCTAAATTTTTGAAGCAGACCCAATGTTGACTTTGATCTGAAAAAATAATACAACATGCTCAATATTGCACAAGGCAAAAAACTTTAATATAAATATCTAACCTGTTATTAATCAATAGCATTTTTAAGAAACTGGCCCACAAATCAGAGAAGTTATAAATGCAGCTCTCTTTGTAAAATTGCATAAGAATTTAAAAGATCTAGGTATTATATTCCAAGATCAACTATTAGACAAAGAGGAAAAAAAACTTTTAACATAGCAATAGCTCAAAATAGCAAAAAGCAAAGCCAAAGTAGAATAAAAAGCTAAGTAGTTTTCAGTTATAAAAAACATTTTACTAGAGAATCCCATGAGCAGAAAAATCAAAAAAATATATCAAACACCAGTGCCAAACAATCTTGCACCAGTAATGCCAATAGTGCCAATTTTATCAAACAACAGAAAAAGAGAATGAATTTTGTTAAACAAAAAAAATGGGAAATTAGAAATAAGAAAAGTCATAAAAAAAAAACAAAAACAAAATCCTCACAGGACACTGGTTAATAAAAGAAAATAGCTTAATGTCGGGATATGTTGAAGTAGAGCAGGTTATTGACACCATTATCACCTGAGCAGAATGAGAAATGTAGTTGGATTAATCAAAACAATATACTTATAGTAATTTTAAAGCTACTACAAAAGGAGAATTAAAAGTATATTCCTAGATACAAAAATATTCTGCCTAGCAAAATTAGCATAAGATGTTAAAACTTAATAGTGAAAAAAGAGTATTATGTAGATTATAGAGCATGAAATCATTAGATAAACAGCTAATATCAGATCAGAATTTCAATATAGATTTGGCAAGTAATTTAAAAAGTAGTTTAGATTTTAATATTAGTAGCAATAGAAATAATTTTTGGATATACACAGATGGGTTACTAATTCATGAAATGGATAGTTGTAATATGGGAATTGGTTGGGTACAGATAAATAAAAAACAAAAAAGGTTATTATAGAAAGGTTTTGCAAAATTAGAGAATTGGCTATCATTAACAAAGCCCGAGCTTATTGCAATCTGGCTAGCTCTTTTTACTATTCCAACAAGCAATAATATTTGGATCTTTTTAGACAGTGCAGCAGCAATTGTCAATATAGAAAAAATTAAGAGTGAATAAAGATTTAACAGAATCTTTAAAGAAAAAAGCTAGGATATTTTAATTAAATAGCAGATCTTATTAAAGTGAAAGAGATTAATTTAGAGCTCAAAAAGATTAAAGGTTATAATAATAACAAGTAAAATGATAGAGCAGATGTATTAGCAAAGAAAGCTATATCATTATTATATTCAATAAATATTCACTTGAACCTGAAAACAAAAATTTCATTTTCACTATTTTTGAGGTAATTATAGAATTGAAAAGTTAACCAGACCCACTTTTAAAAAGATTTTTGAAACCTGGAATGGCATAAACTGGCAATTAGCAAAATTAATTAAAGCCATAGAACCTAAAACGAATAATCTCAAATTAGATTAGTACACATACTGGAAAAGAATAAAGAAATTAAAAGGTGTAAGATATAACACACTGCAAAAAAGTAAAAAACTTGCAATGCAATTAAAATACCTCTTAGGAAACTTACTAGTGCTTAGAACCTTGGTAACAAGAAGATCAGATATCTATACTGTTACAAAGCAGATTATAATACAATGTAATATTAGTATAGCATAGTATAAATTATAGTTTATTATTTGTATTATCATGGTGACATACAGTATGCAGAGAACATGTTTGAAAATAAGGGTAAGAGTGATCGATAATCTAGTGTCTTGTACATGTGATTTACATGATAATCGATTGGAATTATAGGTGGTCGGTAATATGGTTGAGATACCAAAGTAAGATAATTAATATATCATGGATGAATCAATCACGCATTAATAAGTGGTACGAAATAGTTTATTAGTAAGTTATGCATGAACAATCGAATAAAGTATGCAATCAATTAAAGAGACAATGATCATATGATCAATTATGATATAACGATTAGGTCAAAGTATGTATATAAAGATCGAAGCAAATGTAATAAGAAAGTATGAGTTAACTTAGATAAGTTTCACTTGTAACTAATAAATAAACCTCTTAAATTAAATAAAGTAATAGTACATATAGTAAACACTTGCCTTGTTGAGTTTGTTCATTTGGTATCTAATTATTGGGTTTAATTAGTACCTACTATCCAGGTTAGGTTTTTCTTTGACGAAAGTCGTTGATTTACCCATGACAGTATATATAGTATTAGTTATTTTTATTTTTTTATTTTTTTTTTAATATTTAAGATAAAACTTTGCTTTTATCTTTATTAAACTTAATAAAAACTTTTTACATAATTGAAAAAGGTTTTAAATTTTAAGCCTAGTGCTAAGAATAAAAACTCAGACATCTAGAAAACCTAATAGGTAATCTAAATATTTATCTGCGGCCTAAACCTATTAGTTATATTTATTTAGTATTAGTTATTATTATAGTTACAGTATATTTATTAGTATAGTATTAGTTATTATCTTTATTATTGTATTAGTTATAGAAATATTATTGGCTAGTTATATATGGTACAGTAATACTGTACGAGTGCCTCTGAGTGTCTCTACACAAATGCCTCTAAGTGCCTCTATACGAGTGCCTCTAAGTACCTCTGCACAAGTGCCTCTAAATGCCTTTGCATGAGTGCCTCTAAGTGCCTCTGTACGAGTGTCTCTGAGTGCTTCTTACACGGGTTAGCTATTATACCTCTTATGTATAGAAAAGTTATAAAAAAGAAGCTTTTGTCTCTTTTACTCAAGGCAGAGTTAATTAGAGTTAGTTAGCCTTTTCTACTCCTCTCCTAGAATCTAACCCTACCCTCTTATCTTGTATAAGTGATATACTCCCTCTAGGATAATTCTAGCAGGTGAGGTTATCCTTCTTAATTTATAATAAATAAAGTATTAACTTATATACTGTCTCTATGTTGAACTATTTGCCTTTTGCTAGTGGAAGTAGTGTATATTCCACTTCCATCCCATATACACTCCAACAGTAGAGTCCCTGCACCGGATGATCTTGTTACCTTGCTACGTGTTAACCAAGAAGGTCGTAGCATTGTAACAATACAAGCAGTAATTGTATAGCATACAATAACAGTATTGTAAAAACCTAGGATTACTTAGCAGAATGTTCTTATTACAAGACAATATAGCAATATATTAAGAATATAGCAATCGATTTAGTATAGTCCAAATTCACAAAAGAAGAAAAATATCTCTGTTTAAAAAGACTTCTTTATAGGATCTTAATCAGAGTTACAAAAGTCAATAAAAGTGAAAAAAGAAAGTTGTGAATTAAAAGCTTATCTACTATTAACTCTTTTGACAGAATCAAAAATCTTTTAAATTTAACAAAAATAACTGCAGATTCAATAGAACTTACCATGTATATGATTTGGTTTTTATGACTTTATATGAAAAAATAAATGCATCAAGATCAATGAATAGAAAAAAAAGCAAACCATAAAAAAGAAGGATAAGAGAAAATCGATTGATAAGGGAGGTGTCAAATATCAGATGATTTTTTGGAGAGGTCAAAAATTTTGGAAATTACATATATAAAGGTAGGAGGGTAGGCCACTGATAAAAAAAAAATCAGGTGATAAATGATACGGCCCTAAAGAAAGTAACATATTGCCCAACTCTAAAAGAAAAAAAAACAAAAATAGAGTTAAAGGAAAAGAAGTATCAGTAAAGAAAAAGAAGACAAAAAAAACGTGGTATGATACTATTTTGAGTTGGATGCAAAATGGTATAAACCACTTTTGGACAAGCTTTTAAAGAAAGCTCTTTTTCTAGCTTATTTGTAAGCTAGTGCGATAGGTTGCATCTAAGTACCTTCATAGGCAACCAGGTGAAGTCAGGCTTTTAGTTAGTTTTAGAAATAAATGTATATAAATTAAATGTACTAAAAACTAAAAGATCAAGCTATGGCAAGACTTGTCAAAGATTAAAAAAAAAATGCATACTATCTATAAAAAACTTTTTGATACATTTAGACAATACTGTATATGCATTTATACAAAATCTTGTAATCAGTATCATTTATGTAATATAAATAACAACTAATAGGAATTTCAGAATTGCTATAACCAATACTATTAAAATAAAATTTTTATTTTATAAATTTCAAACTTATAATTAATAATTTTCTTTTATTAAATATTGAAGGTTTTGAAATTTACTAATTTTAAAAACAAGTAAGTTTAAAAATTATTTATAAGCTAAAGTTTAGAATTAAAAAATTAAATAGGTTTAGCCAGTAATAAAGTTAGCTTCTTTTAATAAATATATATATTCATATATCAAGTACAATTTAAAGTCATAAAGTAAAATTATTTAATATTACTGTATACTGGTGTTTTTAATTAGTTAATTATAATTTTTTAAATGCATATTGTCTTTTTTTTTTATATATTATACAATTAAAGAAATTATGCATTTATTAATAGAAACCAAGTTGATAGGCAAAAATTGTATATAGTTAGACAGTATATGTATTTAGACAATATATATTTAGACAGTGCCAACTGTAGTAGTTACTTTTATATTTTGTAATATAATTGTAACTATATAAAGGTTATCTTTATATTAATTACATCTTTTATAATTATAGCTTTTTGTATTTTAAAGGTATAACTATAAAAAGAGATAACTAAGAGGTGTGGCAACTTAGTGTAGTTGTTTAGTTATTACTTTCTTCAAGTGGCAAGTCTAAAGTTCGAATCCCACTAGCAACGATTTTAAAAAATAGATATACAGTTAATAGTGATCTATTAGTTGGATTTAGATTAATCTATAACTCTGGTTATACTGTCTAGTAATGAAAGCTTTAGCACAATAAATCCAAAGAACCAGAATAACTGAAAACTTGTTTGGCAAATTCTGAGTTTGAAGGTAGTAATGATTTTTAACAGTACACAGAAAAGCTGAATTTGAACTAAAGTCCAAGATTGGAAAACCAAGAGATCAGGTCCTTAAGTAGGAAATACACTAGCCAAATCACCAAGCTAATATACTAAAAGAAAAGGGCATACACTTTAAAAGTATAGACCAAAGAGAGGGTAATCATGAAATACCTAAAGTCTAGGCAGACTAACTCTTCCAAGTTGCTAGCTAGAAGGAAAAAAGAGACCAATAAAGAATCCAGATAAGAAAACAGGTATCGAGGTTGTTGTGAACTAAATAAGAGCAAATAAGTATATAATAGGCACCTAATTAGGAAAGTTGGTGCTTGAGAAATATTTGTAGAATAGTAGCACTTCAAAAGGTGGCATGAGATTAGGGTGTCTGGCATAGTGGCAAAGGTATGCCAATAGTAGTATGCCAAAATTTTTTTGGTGTATTAGACATCCTATGTGAAATATATATACAAAATAGTAGATCAATATGTGGGCACTGTTCAGTAGAAAGGGGGGAATCTACATTTTGGCTAAAAAATTTTTATTAGCTCATTAAATGAAGCATAACCAGTTATATAATTTTAATTAAAAGTTATATTATGTTTGTTTAATAATTTTTTAAGTTTTACATATAACGTTTACTATCTAATACTGTGTATAGTACCTGGTGTAATACGATTTTTACATAGTGAAAAATTAAAAATCACAATTGTTTACATCACATGGCACATGTAAATAATATTCTAAAAATAGATCTACATTATTTGTCACCAGGTATTGTTTTGATCTACAAAAAATGTGATTTTCTCAAAATTTTTGATCTAATCTAAATGCAGATTTCTCCCTTTTCTATTGAACAGCATCCATGTACTAATTAGAAAGAAGTTATAGAAACATACAAGTAAATATATATAGACATATATCACTCTGTTAGGTTTACCTCAAGGATAGACTAGCTTAAGTTGGTAAGTTTTAAGATAGAATGCAAAATCTATATAGATGATACTAAAATCTACTTCCAAATAGTAAAGAAATCTTGGATTAGAGTGATGTTGGTAGTAGTTAGAACCAAATAGTTTAAATGAGTAGTCTTTATAGTTAGATACAGGTACAGTAAATAGTGTGAAACCCTTAGCATAGCACTAATACTTTGGATAAACTACTTAAATTAGATACCAAAAGTGCATATATAGCTTGATATATCATTATTGTAATTATATTATAAAACACTAGCTAAACTTTAATAAAACATTCTCCAGACCAAAGAGATTACCTTAATACCAAAAAAATATATAAAAGGAGATGATTATATTAAAAAAAAAATTTAGCACTTGTTTAAAAAGCCAACTAGATTAGAAAATTAAAAAAAAAATAAAAATATAATATATAAAAGCAATAAAAAATAAATACTAAAATTTAAATAGCAAATAGATAGGTATATAGTCGACTTTCTCTAAATGCATGTTGTCAGAACCAGTACTTTGACCTGCATTTAAAAAGAACCTGCAATTAGAAAAAAATTAAAATTATTAAAAATTTTATTAATAAAAAATAATAAAATATTTAAAAATTAATAACTTTTGATCTATTGATCCAATTTGGATGATTTAACTACCAAAATGATCCTCTCATAGTATTGTTTCTAATAAATCTAAAATTAGCTAAATCTAATTATATAATCTTACTCAAGATTGTTAATAATTTGTATTTTATTTACTATAATAAATATAATATAAAACATTAACTATTTCGCGTTCACGTAATCAGATTTGGTTGATTTTAGATTCATTAGAATCGCCTCTATGAGAGGATTATTTTGGTAGTTAAATCATCCAAATTGGATCAATAGATCAAAAGTTATTAATTTTTAAAGATTTATTATTTTTATAATAATATTTTTTATAAAATATTATATTATTATATATTATTAATTTATATTATTATTAGGGCATTATTTTATGGCGACCCGTCACCATAGTGACCTCATGACCGACCAATTAAGATCGATCACATGTATAAAATTTTTTTTATTAAGTTTTTTTTATTAGGCTTTTTTTTTATTAAATTTTTTTATTATTTTTATTAAGTTATTTATTTATTAATAATTTTTTTTTACAATAGTAGGACGAAATGACAACAAAAAAGCAGAAGAAAACAGGTCGAAAATGGTAAGAAACAAGACGAATAAAGCAAAAGAAAATAGACAAAAATGATATAAAAACGGCAAAAACAGTAAAAAAATGAAGCAGAAGATAAAAACGACGAACTAATGCACTTACATAAAGAACTCACGAAAAGCTTATTAAAGAACTACCAAAATCGAAGAAGAATCTGCCAAAAATCGACAAAAGAACCCATGACAAACTTACCGAAAAATTCACCTAAAACCGATGAAAAACTTGCCAAAGAACACGCCAAAAATGACAAACTTGCTAAAGAACTCATCGAAAAGATGAACAAAATTTACTGGAAGATCTATATAAACACGAAAAATCAAGAAATGGAATACACGAAGACACACCAAAATATGAAGAACTTAAAGAAAAAAAAAAACCTACTGAACTACCGAAAAATTCACTAAAACAACAAAAAACTTGCCAAAGAACCAATCAAAAAACAGCACCAAAAACGACAAACTTGCTAAAGAACCAACTGAAAAATGACGAGCAAAATTTACTAGAAGGTCTACATAAATGCGAAAAATCTAAGAAACAGAATACACGAAGACACCAAAATACGAAGAACTTAAAGAAAAAAAAAACCTACTGAACTACTAAAAAATTCACCAAAAACGACAAAAAAACTTGCCAAAGAACCAGCCAAAAAACGGAGCAAAAATAACAAACTTGCTAAAGAACCCACCAAAAAGCGACGAGCAAAACTTAACTAGAAGATCTACATAAATGCGAAGAATCTAAAAAACGGAATACACGAGGACACACCAAAATACAAAGAACTTAAAAGAAAAAAAAAATCTATCGAACTATCAAAAGAACAAGAAATTCATGACCCAAACATGGCTTCATGACAGCTTCAAAGCTCCAATAATGGCCCCAAAGATGGTTCCAACAATGGCTCCAACTTCAACGACGATTTCGTTAACGGTTCCAACAATGGCTCCAATAACAACGATTTCGTTAAGGCTCTAGCGATGATAACTGAAAAAAAAATATTAACATTAGTAAAAAAACAAAAAAAAAAAATAATAAAATTAAATAAAAAAAAAAAAAAAAAGATCATCTATATGATTGCCAATCTAAAAAATGATTGGTTGATTATATAGAGGTTGTATAGCGACAGGTCGCTATTTTATTTTTGCCTTATTATTAAAAGAAATAAAATATATAAATTTTAATTGTTTTATTATCTAAATAAATATTCTCAAATTTGATTGATTAATTATTAAAAATGTATTTAAAAAGAATATTTTTATATATATAATTTGAAAAATAACCAGCATTTAGAGAATATAGAATATGCACTTATTTTATAAGTCCCAACTTGGAACCAGGCTATTTTCATGCATATAGAGAGAAAATGCACTTAGAGGACATGTATTTAGAGAGAGTCGACTATATATTACTTTAGTATATTTACCTTAAAGATAAATTAGAATAATTAAATTTTTTTTTTTAACTTCAATGATTTTGTCATTAACTTTATTACTTATTTAAGCGAACATTATATGGGCTTGGTGCTACAGAAAAGGGGGAAATCGACAAATTTTCAATTTTTTTTTTTTTTTACACAACTCAATTTAGAATAATGTTAGGATCATTTTTCACTTAAAACATGAAAGAAGTTGTATTA